>JARJLE010000129.1:0-220675 GCA_029289555.1 Mycena latifolia | reverse complement strand
GTCGAACAAGCAATATCTATTGGACTCCTCTTATTGGTCCATTAAATGCGATGCGCTCCAAGCGCTCCCAAGCTTAAATCCTCCTCCTAGTCCTGTATACCTATGCAGTCAGAGCGAATTTTGTGCGAGGAGGGAAAAAAATATCGTGGACAACACAGATAAATGGCTTGGGCTCGAGTCGAACGAGCTTCTTCCGCTACTGATTGACTCACCATCAGCTATAGAATGCGGACGCGCCCGGGCGCTACCAACCCTCGATATCCCTCTCATTGTCTGGATATATGTCAACTAATTCACGGGAGAGAAAAAAACAAGATCTTCCGGACGAATGGCTGGGCCGGTCGAGCGAGCTCCTTCTGCTTGCCAACAATTACCAACCTATTGGATGCAGATGCGCCCCGGGCGCTACCAAGCCTCGAAATCCTACTGCTACCCAGGTATGTCAGGGAGTTCAGCGGGAATATTTAAACGACCTGATAGGGAAAAAGAAGAAACCACTTTATGGCCTGGGCTCGAATGGAACGAGCTCTTTCTGCAGCAGACAAAGCTCTGAACTACTTGACACAATGCAGACGCGCCCCGGGCGCTACCAAGCCTTAAATTCCCTCTCCTGTCCCTTGATATATTACCGAGTCCGGTGGGACCTTTCGCGGACAGAGAAAAAGATCGACGAGTCAGGAATATGGCTTGGGCTCGAGTCGAACGAGCGATATCTGTTGTAATTCCTCCTCATTTATAATAGAGAACGCAGATGCGCCCGAGCGCTACCAAGCCTTGAATCTCTCCCTTGGTCCCTGACTACGTGAGTGATCAACGTGAATTTGGGGATAGAGGGAAAAAGAAATTCCCAAAGCTACGGCTTGGGCTCGAGTCGAACGAGCTCCTTCTGCTGTCGCCAAAAGGCCACTTCTATCGAATGCAGACACGCACCGAGCGCTCCATTTGGGCCTGGACATGTGAATGACTTGAGCACACATTTTTAGGGAGAGAGAAAAACCTTGCACACTATGAGGGTAACTGGAAATAGAACGCAGATGCGCACCGCGCGCTACCAAGCCAGGAAAGCTTTCCTCGAGCCTGATAATATCAATTCAGCGGGAATTTGTGCGCATGCAGTGCGAGAGAGAGAAAAAGGTACAATCCACCGAATGGCTTGGGCTCGGGTCGAACGAGCTCCCTCCTCTGCTAATGTTCTCACAGATAATAGGATGTAGACGCGCTCCAAGCGCTACCAAGCCTCGGAACCGTGTGTTGGATCTGGATAATGTCAGTGAGGTCAGCGCGGCTGGCGTCGGATGCGTGTGGAACCTGAGGTACGATTCCTCTGTTGAAGCATCTGTCTGCGAGAGACTACGGAAAACCGCCATCTGCCTATCAAGCTTAAGGTTTGATGAACCGCAGATGCGCTCTGGTCCTGGGTGCGGTGTCCGGTGGGTGGAAGTCACCGCTGTACGTATCTCTCCATCCAAGTCTAATCCGGCAGATTCGAGCAAGCGAGGTGACAGAAGGCAACGGGCTCGAACGGGGAACTTCCGGAAAGCCGATGATGAGCACATGGTTGAGCATTACTGCATTCTGCCAGCGTGTTCCTATACGTGATGCCAATGGCGGTGGCGGGGCTAGTGCGGAGCCACGCCCTGAATTATCTTACAAGTCAGTACTAGTCAGTAGCTTGACTGCCGCTATTAGACGACCCTTTTTTTTCACGTCGAGCAAGGAAATAATAGCGCGAAAAGGACGCGCGCGGGCACAGTGGGACAGCGGTTGAGTGACATCGAAGTCGCCTGGAAGAGCCGAGTGACCGTGACGTGACGCAGGGCCATCGTCCCATTCCGCCTGCTTTCGGGTCTCCTCTGCCTCTTCCTCTTCCCTCTTCCGTGCCAGGCGTCTGCGACGATGTCCGCGACGACGACGACGACGACGACCACAGCGACGACGAACGACCACCGCGCGCGCCTCCACCTCCAGCGTCACCATCCCCATGTCTTCTTCCAACACCTCGCACACCACCCTAGCGAACCCACAACGCCTACGACGAGCGCACCGACAACGCGCGTGCGCTTTGATGCCGAGTGTGTCCTGATACGGACGTGCCGTTCGCGAAGCGCCAAGAATGCTGACGAAGAGCTATTCGCTGCCCCTGTGGCGGAAGGCCCCGCGCACGCACGAGGAGGACGAGCGCGCGGTGCTCAAGGTCGCGCTGCCTAGGTGCGTTGGTTCTCTTGTCTTGTCCTCCTCCCCCCGTCTCTTCTTGGATTGCATTCCATTCCATTCCGTTGCGCTGTGATTCCAATGCGTTCACCTCGCTCCATTTCTTTTCTGCTCTACTTTCTTCCTCTCTTTCTCTTCTCCCTCCCCTTGGACCCCGCCCCTCGCGTGCTCCCCCAGCGCTGGCCGGGCTTCACCGCATCATGACCACGACGTCAACGGAAGTGGTGCCATGGATATCATGCGATTCTCAACGCATCCGCATGGAGATATCACACCGCTTTGCGGGCGCTCGTGGCTTGATCTCTGTGGACGGCGTTCTACGCTATTCGCTCCCTCGTCATGGGCGGCGGCGGCGCGTTGGCGAGGGGCGCTTGCGCCATTCAAATTTCGCTTCCCTCCCCCTGAGTGTCGTCCGCCCGCGCGCGTTATCGTTGCCTTGATTCTGATTCGATTTCCCGCGCGTGCACGCGCGCGCGCTGTATTTTCCGCCCCTATGCACGCCTGCCCCTAGGCGCGAGGGGTAGAAGGGCATTCGCCGCGGCCATGCTGCTCCTGTACTGTACATGCAGCTGCAGGGCGACGATTCGGCGGCAGTGTGTTGCGGAGTGTCGTTGCGCACCGCACGCGACTACTGCCTGCGATCTTTTGGGGGCGCTTGCGCCAGTTTACCTTGCCTTGCCTTGCCTTGTGCATACCTCTGAGTCGCAACGAGTCGGAGTCTGCCTCTTTGTCGCATTTTTCATCTTCCCTCCCTCGCTATTTCTCATTTCATTTCATCATTTTTTTTCCCCCCGGGGTGCACGCCTTTCTTTCGTACTTCGCTCCTTCTTGTTCTTCCTCTTCCTTCTTCTTCTTCTTTTCGTGCTTGTTCTCCGCATCGATCTTGCCCTCGTTCCCTCGTTCCCTCTCCCCCGATTCCCTTTACTCCCCCACGATGCCGACCCTGAGCCCGAATCCGATTCGGACGCCCCCTGCGTTCGACTCCGTCCACTCACGATAGTGTGACTGCTGACGGCCTCGGCCTCAGCCTTCGTGTCGTGCGCGCCTGGAGAGTGCCCTGCGAGGCACGCGCCGCAATCGAGTCCCGAATTCATGCGCTCTGCATTTATGCACGCCGGACGGATTAGAGGGGGGAGGCGGAGGCGTGCAGCAAATGTTCAATCTGCGACGACCCGGACTCCTTCTCTTTCTTTTCTTTTCGTCCCTCTTTTTATCCCTCTTTTTTTGTCCCTCTTTTCCTTCCCTCATTTCGTGTGGAGGTGCGTGCGCATGTGCATGTGCGTGTGGGTGGGGGCCGCTCGGCGATATATGCGGGACGGTCCACGTCCAAGGCAGCTGCACGCCCGAGGATGGCGCGGACTTTCCTCGCCTCCTGATGGTGTGTGTGCGCTGTCCGCCCCGAGGGCTTACGGTGGGCGTCCGATTGCGCGCCCGGGAGAGTGGGTTATGCGGACGCGCAGTCCCCAATTTATGTGCGACGCGCAGATCCCAATTTATGGGGTGACGCGCAGACTTGTGCGCGACGGGCGCTGGAAGGTTTCCTTGCCCCCTCCTTCTTTTTCTGTCTCTCCGTGCGGGTCGTCTGTGTAAGGGCTGCACGGAGATACCCGTCCGTCGTCCGTCTTCCGTGCTCTCTTTCCTCTTCCCCGTCCCCTTTCGCTCTGCCTTGCTTTGCTTTTCCCTTTCCCCCCTTCTTCTCTTCCCGCCCAGATGTACCGTACCGTCTTGGCCTCTTCCCCCTTCCCCCCCGCTTTGCTCCCCCGACTCGACTGGTGGCGGTCGGGCTTTCCCTTCCTCAGTGCCTGCTGCTCTACGCGGGGACGCTGGGAGAAGGGCCACGGGCTTTGAGGGCGACGGGCGCGCTCGGGTTTCGTGGTACCGCAGTGCTGCCTGTCCCCCCCCTCCCCCCATGATCGTCTCATTGTGACGCTGGGGGGCTGTTTTCTGCTTTCCCTGCATCCATTCGTCTTTTCTGCCTTCCTCCTCTCCTCCTACCCGCCCGCCTCTCACCCCTTCCCTCCTATTGCCCACCCTCTTTGCCCTCCTATTCCCATTTTTCAGCGACTAATTTTTCGTTTTGTTTCAGCTTCAAATCCAAAACCCGCGCCACACCTCGCGCTCGCCGCCGCCCGTCGCGCACTCGATCCCGTCCTGTCTGCGCGCCGCCTCGTCTCCCTCGTCTCCACCCGCGCCTGGGTCTTCCACCTCCCCCTCCATCTCTGGACGCGCTTCCACTTCGGCAGCCTCACCCTCGTCGGCGCCCGGCCTCGAGTTCCCCTCTTCCCCCACCCCCGCCCCCCCTCCTCGCCACCATCTCCGCCGTCTACACCTCCCGCCCCCTCACCACCGTCATCTCATCCTCCTCCGGGCGCGGGCCGGCGCAGAAGCGCACCGTCCCGCTGCGCGCGTGCTGCCCCGAGTGCGCGGTGCGCGTGGGGGTCGCGGAGGAGTGCTTCAGCCGCGGGGCGCAGCGCGTGAGGAGGCGCGCCGCTATGTGTGGCATGGGCCTGAGCGCCGGCCCGGGGACGCTGTTCCTCGCCGCGCAGGCGGGGGGGTTCCTCGGCCCTGCTATTGGGGAAGGCGAGGGAGGGGCGCTGATGAGCGGGACGGGCCTGGCGGAGGTGAACCGGCTCGTCGCGGAGCTCGAGCGGAGACGGGCGAGCGCGACGCCGAGTCCGGTCGCGGGGACGCCGCCGTATACAAGCACGGGCGGGCGCGCGTCGCCGTATACGCACGACGCAGGACGGGCGTCGCCGTCCCTCCTCGGGCCGGCGCTCGCAAGGGTGGTGGAGGGCGGGGTGTACGGCGACCGGCTGACGCCGCCGTGTGCGGGGGGGAGTCGGGGTGGGAGCGCGCATGGGAGTCCGCATGGGAGTAGGAACGGGAGCGCACACGGCAGCGGGCGCGCGAGCCCGCTCCTCCCGCTGGGCATCGCGGTGGACGAGGTGGACAAGGAGAGGAGGAGGAGGAGCGCCGATGTGGGGGGGCTGAGGCGTGATTCGCGGATTCTCGCTGAAACAGACGAAGGCGACGAGGGAAGCGGGAGGGGGAGGGGTGTGCGAGTGCGCCGCCGGCGCTGACGGCGTTCCCGCCGCACCCGGCATTCGCGCCTCGGAAGGGCGTGCAGGCGTACGCGGACGACGACGACGCGGAGCTGTTCCCGCTGCCGTCGCGCGGGACGCCGAGCCCGCGGGGGACGCCCCGGCCGAGCCCGAGAGCGAGCCCCTGGGGGCAGTCCCGCGGGGAGCGAGCTGAGTGTGGATCGCGCGCAGCGCCCGGGGCCGGGGAAGGGGTCGCCGCTTGCGCCTGGGAAGGAGGTGGGGTATGTGAAGGAGACAGGAGAGGGAGCACGCGAGGGAGGGGAGCGAGGGCACTAGGGAGGAGAGGGAGCGCAGCCGGTCAGAGGCGGTGTGCGTGGCGCTGGGGTCGGGCGGGCGGCGGGAGCGCGAGGCGCGCGAGCGGGACGCGGCGATGGCGAAGTGCGGGCGCGGGCTGCTCTGCCGGGCGAGGGCGGCTCGGGGTCGCGCGAGAGCTCACGATCGCGGGGCAGCCTGAGCTCGGCGGACGAGCGGGAACGGGAAAGGGAGGGGCAGGACCAGGAGTCGCCGCTGCCGGTGCTGCCGCGGCTCGCGGCGGTCGTGCTCGCGGCGGGACCGTACTCGCCTGCGATCGTGCCGAAGGCGAAGGGGAGCCACCACATGCGCGTCGCGTCGGCGCCCGCGGAGGCGCCGTCACCGGTCGATGTGCAGTCGACTACACCTACCAGCCCCACTCCCACTTCCACCGCCCGCGGCAGCAGCAGCACCACCACCCCCGCGCGCACCTCTGCATCCACCTCTGCAGCCACCACAGCGGCCGCCACCGCGCCACTCACACGCACGCCGTCCACGAGCCCTCCGATGCCCCCGCCGCCGAGCCCGTCACTGCGGCGCGCGTCGTCGGCGGCGCGGCTGCGCTCGACGTCGACGTCCTCGGGGAAAACAGGGCGCAAGGCGTTTGGCGCGCTCGTGGACGTGCTCAAGGGCGTCACGTCGATCAGCGGGCCGGGCGCGGGGGTCGCTGTTTGAGCGACTCTGTGTGGCGCGCTTTTCCGATGCACCCCCGCCGCTTCTTCTGTCTTGCGCCACCACCGCCTTGGCCCGCCGAGTCCACCGCACCCGCCGCATCATCGCCACCCCGCACCTACACCCGCACCCGCACCCTGCACTGTTTCGCTCAAAAGTGCCACCTCGCAACGCATCGCACCGCACACGCCGCCCAAAAGCACCACCACCGCATACCCCCACCGTACCTTACGTAGTTCCTAACTGCTCTGCTGCTTTCGTCCCTCTCCCTCCTTCCTTCGTCATTCATCCTTTCGCATTCACCCTTGTTCCCTTCGCATTTCCTTTCGTCCTTTCGTGCACCCTTATCCTCTCAGCATAAGCACACACACGCACCGTCTTGCGATACACCGCATCCTCTCCTCGTCTCGTCTGTACATATCATATATACACACGTACATAAGCTCCATACATACATACATCCTCGCTTCCCTCCTCGCCGCGTGCGCACCCCTCCTCATCTCCTCATCGCCCTGTGTGCTCGCCTCCCGTAGCGTACCCCACCCATCGCCACTCTCGCACGCGCGTGCATACATACACCCCGCCACCCGCTCTTAACTAACTTACTGTACATTCTAGTCCTTTTGTACTGCGTTGTTCAATGCGCGTTTTTTGGAATTTCTCTTCTTTTCTTGTCGTGTCGTGCAATGGTTCTTTCCTGTCGTGCAATTGGTGTTTTTGTGTCTTGCCTTTGTCCTTAGACTCTGACTAGCGAGAGAGTGGCGGTGCGGTGGCGGTGCTGAGCTTTTCTTTTTCGCCGGTCGTCCTAGGTTCTCTGGCTGGTGGCTAGGGCATGCGCAGGAATATGGCGTCTGACTGTGGCTCTACTATACCTCTCCTTCGAAGAACTCTAGCCAGCTGGCTGCAGCTGGGCGACTGGTGTCTCAACGTCTCGTCCTGCAGCAAACCATAGATTCGACTGCAATTGAATGCACGGATGGTAGTTCAGGTTAGGTCTGGATAGCGACGGTAATGGCTTGGTGGCGAAGTGGTTACGCATCTGCAAATTGTACACACAGAGGCTACGTTTTGCGGACAATGCCCGTTCGATTCGGGCCCAAGCCTTGATTTTCGCAACCGGGAAACCTTTTCTTCCCCCGGATGCAATAAGTTACTAATGGCATCCACCAAGAGTTGAGCTTTGGGGTTGTCTACTGGTCTTTCGATGCGAGCCCTCTTGGTCCTATGCTTCCTTTTCTATGGGTGTTCGATCCGGAGGACATGACATGCAATTTCCATCGCACTGGATCAATTTTACCTTGGCTTGAATTCCTCCGAAGTCGGATATTTGCTTGGGAAGGGGCTCAAGCTCAAGTTGATGACGGCTTGGTGGCAGAGTGGTTATGTATCTGTGAATTATAGGACCCCGAAATGATTGCTTCTCCAGATAATGTCTGTTCAATTCGGGCCCAAGCCTTGGCTTCACTCTTTTTTTTTTTTTTTCTTTTCTTCCAGGCGCATACGTCACTATAAGAACATTTCAGCTGGAAATGAGCGCGCTGATTTTATACTGGTCAAACTGTGGTTGACCATATCCTCCTCGAACTCCGATATTTTGGATCCAAATTTTCGATTCCTACTGATTTCGATATCTTTGATCACAGATCCTCTCATAGAATAGAAATTTCGGCTTGGGACGAACAAATACTTCTGGCTCGCTGCAGCTGCCCCATATCCAATAGTTCAAACCTTGAACGGAATTTGAAGTTGAACCACGATGTGCTGCGATCAACCCATCACGGAACTATCCGAGTGCTTTGTTCAACCTTTGTTTCTTCTTTCATCTCCACGTCCACTCCATTCACTTGCCACCATGGTCCAGTGCGCCATCCTACACTGTTCTGAGGAAGGTGGACACCTAACGTCCATTCCGTGTCTAACTCTGTGCTCACTATTCCGAAACTTAGGCAAAAGCCAATGTGCGCGATGCAAAAGCGTCTTCTACTGCGGGGCCGACTGCCAGAAGAAGGTGAGCAGACCGAAACGTGTTCCGCCCCAACGTTTCGTCTCCTTATACTGGAAGGGAAGGACTGGCCCACGCACAAGAGACATTGTAAACGCGCCAATGCCACCACACCCAACATGGCTCCAATGTCCCCCTACGGCTATACATTCAACGTCTTCAGCGGCCGATCCATTCCTCTTTCATCGACCGTCGAATTCTTCTCCCCCAGTTTCGGATACGTCGCCGCTAGCCCCGCGCTCGTCTACGCGGACCTGGTCAACGCGTACCGCCTCTTGCGGCTCGGCGCGCACGACAACGCGACGCTTGTCTCGTGTGCGCTCCAGGGTATCGACTTCGGAGAGTGGATGGCGCGCGTGACAGGCTCAGGAATCCTGCCAGAGTGGTGGGATGCAGAGGTGCATACGGCGGGGATTGAGGTCTATGCGCGCGAGGATGCGTGGGGCAGACTGGACCGAGCGGTGACGCGAGACGAGATATCCGCCAGCTTGGCCAAGTGCTCGGAGATAATGCGGCTGGAGATGATAGTTGAGAGGATCATGAATACTAGTTGTTGATTCGGGATATTTTTTACCTTCCTGATGACGCTGAAATTTTGAAAGGATAGGATTCTAGAGATGATTTTGTGCCCTCTATCCTGAAATCCTCAAATAAGGGGAGCGCTACACCCCGAGAAGATAGAATCCTGGAGGTAAAGATTGTCGTAAATTAATGAGAGTGGGTATGTAATTTAATTAATGGATGTGGGTTAAGCCAACCACGAATCAACAGCTCGACGCGAACCCCTGGATCTTCACCCACATCCCGAAGCTTCGCTCATTGTCGTTGCTCTTCCATAGCTGGTCGTCGTACTCGAAGGCGTACATGTTCACGCTCTGTGCAGCGCAGTTCAGCCCCTTCAGCGCAGTGAGCTCATCCGCGATCGAGGCGACGCCGGCGCCGGCTTGCCCGCCGCGGGAGGGCCAGCCAGATCTGAAATAAAGAATATCAACACAGTCCGACGTATAAATGGTAGAAACGCACTCGGTGATGTACAAGGTCTTTCCAGGGCAGGCATTGCGGAGTGCTGGGAGGACTGTGTTGATGATAAAGTTGTTGGCATTGGAGGAGGTGGACGGGGGGTCGTAGAAAGCGCTGATAGATTCGTTGGTAATTACATGAGAAATCAGATACAGGATCAACGTACTGAGCATTGGCACCAGCAAAGTCGGCGCCACACATGCTCGGATTGTCGCGCTGCATGAGATTGGTTATTTGGTTTCAGGAAGGTTGAAATCAACGTACGATGAAATTCCTACCAGAAAATTAGTACGCGCTTCAAAAATCAAATTACGAGGACATACCAGGTGTGGACGGTGCTAACGGGGACATTGATTCCGATCGAATTCAGATATCCTTTGGCCAATCTGTAAGCCCCAAGGGCGAGACGAGAAAAAAAGTAACTGCGAACTCACCTCGAACGTCATACACCTTGGCCATGATATTACCCGCGCTGTCCCCGACCTCGTTTCCGACAGTCAATCCAACATATCGCCCGGCCCCGTATTTCCCAACAGCGGCACGGAACGTCTGGACATCATTGCTATGCGCCTAATCAGAACGAAACCATCGAGGTTGAAAAAGTGGGACGGACTTGATCCCGGTGATTCCGGCTGCGACGGTTCCCTGTACAGAGGATCAGCGTGATTTGAGATTATAAAGGGTGGATGCAAATACAGAGATATAGATCCCCGCGAGGACTTTAATGCCAGCTGCCGCAGCAGCAGTCGACGCCAAGTCCAGCGCGTTGCAGTCGAACCCAATGATGCGAATGGAGGTCATCCCGAGGCCTTTCGCGTCGTTCGCGACCTGGTTCCACTGCGCCTGCGTGCGGCAGGTGTACGCTCCGTTGTTCCCGATGCTGTTCGCGGCATTGACGCCAACGAAATGGTTTGTTCCCAATGCAACGAGCGGGAAGAGGAGGAGGGAAGCGAGGACGGCGGATTTCATACTAAAGAGAGTGGGGGCTTAATGGTCGACACATCCTATTTACGCCGTTTTATAGACTCGAGTTGCAAAAGGATACATATGTCACTTTGGATTTCATGGATCTGCACATGTATCGTCGTCCCGTGGCTACGATCAGCTGCCTGCGTGCTGATGAAACCGTGGGTGAATCTTGGGTGAATTATGAATACAGTATTTTCACAAGCCAGGCTCTGACGTACCGGAAGATTATCCGCGTCCAAACGCTTCAAATGCTCGGCGTTCGTTCGTCTAGTGTGCGGATGAGAGAGGGGGTTGAACTGATTTCTACAGTCGAGGTTTGAACTAAATTGAGAAATCAAGTTCAACCCTGTGTGTTAGTATTGTCGTTCCTCCACGGAGTTCTCGAGGACTCGGAGCTATTGATCTGAGTACGGAAGAAGATGCCCTAGACAATTCTGGGCATCGCGTAAATCCTTCCGTCCGCAGCCAAGGAACGCGATCGGCGGCGCAAGACAACAACCCGGTTGATCGCGATCGGAAGAAGGTGGCGATGCTGTCGGCCTAAAATGTGGCACGCGGATGACGCCAGGCCCGAAAAATTTTCAGAGGGCTTGTAAACGAGATACCTGCAGGCTGTGTGACGGCGAATCTGCGAAAATAGGGGGCTGTAATTCACTTAACCCAATGACACTAGATGACACTGTTCACTTATGATACTGAGTAGAGCGAGAGAGACGACGTATGTATTTGCACTCTGCTGCTACCGAATGGATGTTCGCCATGATATTGCGCGCTGGCAGTTCCCCCAGATACCGAGGTCAACTGGGGCAAATGGCGCACTGAGACCTAGGAAGAAGAAGCGATCGTCGAGAATTCAAGAACACACCGAGACGCAGACGAAGGGTTCATCCGGACTAGAAGAAAGAGTCAACTTAACGGTTAACGTGAGTAGCTCAAACAAAAACATACATCAGGCATAACACATGAAACAAGTGGATCCTCCGAAGAGGAATAGAGGGTGGAAAAATTGACACCACGACAGACCCAGAGTAGTCTGAATCGAGTTACATGGCACGCCGCCCGTCCAAGGAAGCGGGGGAAGCCGAGCGCCGCAAAGTGCACTAAAGGAAGGAGCAGTCCCGTCATCCAAAACTCCCTCCGTGTCTCCTCGTACGCCGCACACCACAACACTGCCCACAGACACCGCGCCGCCTCACAGGCCGGCGCGGCGCCGGCACGCCTGTAACCCCGGCGTGCGTCGCGTGCATCGAGGTCTACGTCCAGCGACCGTCGTGCTTGCATTTGTCGGGTTCGGATCCTTGTCACCGCGGATGGGAGATCTCCGGGTGTACCCCAATGCGCTCATTCGGAGACCGAATGACCGACATCCAGGTTGTGAGCAGCGCGAAAGTGGAGCGAGGCCGAAGCCAACACCTGGCGATAGCAGTGACCCGAGCCGGATATCCGTACACGGGACCTGCGACCGCCGTGCTCCCGAAAGAGCGCTGGCGTCGATTGAGACACGGAGCAGAATGACAGGGACTACACCTCCCAGTCCCGCAACACGTTTGAAGCCAGCCTATGCACACCCTCCCTCTGCGACGAGATCTTTGGGGCGAATCGACAAGAGGCGGTTTTCTGGTGCGTCGTTTGGCTGGGTAAGAGCCAGATCCGTCTAGGATCCATCAAGGGGACTAGAATCCTCAGACCTTCCCGCTCGGGTGTGGATGGAAAGTCCTGTACGGAACGAGCATCGCGGTTTTGGATCTGTCGTGGTGGTGGGAGAGAAAAAGATCTTATCGTGACATGAGTGTTTGGTCACGGCCTTGTTGCTCATCACTCTGGAGTTCAAATAGCGCCAAATGCTTGTAAAACTCTGGAAGCGGGGAA
Source organism: Mycena latifolia (assembly GCA_029289555.1). Taxonomy (NCBI): domain Eukaryota; kingdom Fungi; phylum Basidiomycota; class Agaricomycetes; order Agaricales; family Mycenaceae; genus Mycena; species Mycena latifolia. The sequence goes on along the minus strand of JARJLE010000129.1, from coordinate 208,540 downwards.
TTTTCGCACTTCGTATGCATCCACAAAGCTGGAAGCATCACGCGAGACTGCTACGTCGAGTGAAATCTGAGGAATTGCGTCGAGCATAGTAGCCTCATGAAAAGTTCAGCGCACCCAGCGCACCTTAAGCTTGCAGCGCACTGCAAAGCATCGACCAATGGTCTTCTGATGGTCCAAAAGAAAATATGTTTAAAATTTCTAAACTCCCATAGCGACGGCCGGATCCAGGAAATACTCATACACAACGTGGAACTAATAACTCTCAGGCTCTTCCCTGATCAAGCAACAAGTTTGGTTGGATTAACACCGACGGCTGCAGAACCGATAAGAGTAGGAAAGAAGTGGAAATAAAAATGCTCACTGATGTACCCGATGATACCTAGGTGTGTGTAATGCAGGTTGAGATTAGTGAGCTGTGATGTTGAATTTGATACACGGGCTTACCCTCTGGCCAGTCGTCATTAATCGACTCAATGCTGCATAGAAACTCAACAAAGAATATCAGCGCCGATGCGAGGCACTTACTCGACGATGCTGCTGAATCCGTTCTTGCTCGCAGCGAGGAAAGACGGATCAGCGGAGTTCCTCATCCGGGTATTGGTGTTTTTGTTGTAGTTGGTGTAAGCGCCGATGATGTCTACGGAGCTCTTTTTAGATCAGCGGAAATATAACGTGAGGTGTAGGCGCACCAGTCCATGAGTCCGGGAAGAAGAGCTGGCCCACGTGCGCAACTCCGGACGATTCAGACGCGGTCGGGTGCACAAGGAGATTAAGATGGTTCGCGGCGTCGCTCGTGAATCCTGGGAAAATTGTTTGAAACTCGGCGATTCCGTTCGAAGCTGATGCAAGGAATGTGAGCTGAGTCCCTGCCTTAAGTCGAGCCACGTACCGGTTTTGGTTGCACCCCGGAGGAAGGTCGTTCCGTAGACTCCGACAGCGTTGGCTGAGAAGTTGATTTAATACATGGACGAAAAGGCCAATGAGCTCGCTTACGGCCCCAGAGCTCAACCATAACCTGCGAAAAAATTACACGTGAGATTCGTCAATAAAAGGACAAGAGGAATGCTAACATTGGGAAGCGGTTGGCAGGTGGTCGTGTCTATTACACCGATGTCGACTGTGAAAGCGACACCGCTGTGAGCCTCGAGTCAGGAATGAACCATCGGCTGGACAATTATTCGCTTACGGTTGGCTTTCCGTTATCGCTACACGAGCAGGCTGGAAGGAGCTGATGAGGGCTGGGAGGCAGGCGAAGCAACGAAATAGTTACAGGGTTAGCAATGTAATCCTCTAAAAAATAGTTGAGAAGTACACAAATTTCATTTTGGAGATTAGTGCACACCTAACACCGTTTCAGGCGAGAGAACACATGTGAGCTGTCCACATAGGTGAGTTATCCACGCATAATAATTCGCAGTGACAAGCGTACGTTGAGAATGCTTGGGTAGAACGTCCTCTTGGCAAGCCCCCGAGACTCTCTGCGCGCCATGTTGTACCTGGCAACCTCAGCCGAGCAGGCTCTTGGAGCGAGGGCCGTAGGGACAGCTAAAACGTGTCGGTAAAACTCAAAAGTGGACAAGTAAAAACGAACCTGCCGCGACGCCACAAAGTACAGCAAAAGACACAAAGGATGTGAAGCGCATTTGGTGTTGGTTGAACTGTCTGGCTGCTCGAGGACCACTGGAGAGGAGTGAAAACTTCAAGGGCTTTTATACTGGAGTTTTCTCTTCTCATTAATACAGCGGCCGTAGTGGAAGAACGATGGTCATACAAGGCCTGCAACAACCTCTGAATCGTCCAAGCGTGTAGGCGTACTTACCTCTTTGGACTTGTGCGTGTGCTCAATCTTCCAAAGGGGGAAATGCCGCTTTGTAGGCGAGCGGCAGGCCATGGCAGGCGCTGGCCGGCGTCTACATAATTCAGTCCAGGCCTACCGAAAGACTTTAAGGAGACCGCCCGAAAGTTGAGTATCATAAGGTGGGCCTCCCAAAAATTACCCTGCGTAATGGAAGCAGACTGCGACACAAGCGTCCGCAACCTTTTCAACGAGAGCGAATCCGATAATTTAGAGAAGTTGGTTTCATTTCTCATCCAATTTATACACAGATTTTCATGAGGGCGAAAACAGGATATAGGGATAACACTGTCTGCGCATTCCCCTCTGCAGAAGACTTCCGTTGAGAGTACCTGCGGCAGTTCAAGTTCTTGGCTTGTCGACGCCGTACTCGTAATTCTTAGTCCATACTGGATCCTGGGAGGGCGAAGTCTTCCCTTCGTTTAGATTCCGGGCCACGGCTGCGGCCGTTCTTTCGCGGACATGAGAATTGAGATGACGGGAAGGGATAAAGAGCTTGGGATGCCAGCGAGGCGAAATTTAAACTCCAGCTGGTCGATAGTGATCTGTCCTACATATGGCTCCTCTCGCTTCCTTCTGATAGTTCCGGTACACATACAGTCTCCACACACTGCCAAGTGTTGGGCAACTCTATTCTACATCTCGTCTTTGATTGATATTTGTGCAGCCGAGCGTTCGACTTGCGCCAGAGGTACCAGCCTTGCAATTACAGTCGAAGAGTAAAAACAAATGGCATGAGGTCTTTTGACGCGTAGAAGGCTTGGTGAGGTACAACGGTGGCGTGCATCAGGGAGCTCACAGCATGAACACAATGAAATTAATGCGGGCAATAGGACGAGGACAATTCTTCTCGTGCTGGCAAAAGGAATTGTGAGCATTGGGGGGATCCGACCAGCACGCTGACACAAACCATCACTTGAGAATCCCGCGGGCGGTTGCCAGCGGCATCAGGCTTATTACCTCAGGCCTGAACGCGCTCCGATAATGTCCCTTACGGTCGATCACGGAGAGAACCTTGAGCGCGCGGAAGCGGGGCTCCGCCAGCATGCCGTCGAGAGCGATCCACTGTTCCCCGTGTCTCACATCCGAATCGTTAACGGCCACTACGATCTTGTGCCAGTACTCGGATGCAGGCAGAATCGCGAGGATATTGCGTATCTGGGAGGGATCAGCACAGCCGAACAGCACGTTTTGGAGATTGGGGGTGTATTGGAAAAGCGACTTTCGAATGGCTACGTCGTCTTCAACTCGGGGTATTATTTCCCTCAGCGATTGGACGATGCTCGTGGAAGGGGAGACTGACCTTCCCATCTCGCTATGATGTCGATATCCAAAAATTCCACATGCGTCCCCGCCCGTTGGAAATATTCTTCGACGATCTTTTTTTCCTGCTCGCCTTGGAGTTTCCCCACGAAGGTCAGCGACTTGAGGAGCGGAAGATCTGGAAGAGAAAGTAGCCAGGAGAAAAACAAACTACCCCGCTTATGGACGCGCAACTCCAAATGTGCCAGCCGAGGGGGCGCGGATGAGGTTGAGGCGTCTGGGTTCGTGTCTTCCACCAAGCGAGTCGGGCCCCAGATCGACGGAGTTTCGATGGACGGGACGCAAACCATGAATACCAGGACTACTCGCATGGGCAACGCGGGCTTCGCCAGCTCGAGGTATAGGGACGAAATTGAGACCTCGGAATGTGTGCTCCAAGCACGAAGATGAGGCTGGAAGACGCGTGCGAATCGACCCAGCTCCCCTTCGCAAAGATGCCGCTGTATCCGATCCTAATGCCCGCGAGATTGGGGCACCGGTGCATTCGCGCCAGCTGCGCCGCGTCGAACGGCCTGCCAACGTAGCGCAATCGCAGCTGATGCACAAACGAGAGGAGCGGAAGGGCGGACGAGTCAATGATATCAAAGAAGTCGCCGAGATTGTCTGCATCTACACATATGCTCGAGAAGAGGTGGCATCGGGTGCGCGACAGCCACCGCTTGCAAACGAGGCCGCATAATTTCATGGGCTGGAGAACGGGGACATTCGAAGTGGCAGAGATCGATGATCTCGCCAATGAGTTCTTGCGAGAGCTCGAGCATGATCCCTGTCGAAAGGTGAAACGGATTGGTATTCAACGCTCCGTCGTAGGAGGAAGGGGGAACACACCGCGGAGTCTCTGAGAGGTTTCACGGTAGGTAGCGTTGACTCAGGAAAGTTAAGGTGAAAGGAGAGCCGACCTGCCACGGCAGCCATGGTAACGCGCATAATCCGAACACTGGGACAATTCGACACTGCTCCATTCAATCGGTTGTGCAAAAACAGAAGAAAAGAATATGCTTGGGATTGGCCCGCGGCATTGGAGGATTGGGATTTGTATTGTGAGGTGATTGCAGACCGTGGCTGAGAAGATGAAGAGCGCACCGATAGTCTTATTAGATGGAGCGTGAACAAAAATGTGCCAGAATGTGCCTCGAATCCCTACAGAAATGGACGGCAAGAATCAAGGTGTGTGCGAAGTGTTGGAAGAGGTCATGATCACAGTGAGTCGGACTGCCAGGACTCGGTTTCTGGAGTTTAGAGTACTAGAGACGGATGCAGGCACGTGAGGTGAGGGTGCTGTGGTATTTGCCGTCGTACTGCCACTCGCAGCCACACAAACGCCTCGCATGACGGAAGAGGGAAGAGGAAGAACCCAAAGCAGATCCCGGGCCGCCGGCCCGAATTGATGACTTTCTGTCACGTCACGATTACTTCCGACTTCGGTGCTGTCCCACCTTGCCCGCACGCGTCCTTTTCGCCCTGTTCCCTTGCGCCTTTTTGCTCAACGTGTTGAATGAGGGCCTCAAGCTACTGTGTTCGACGGTAATTCAGGGCTTCGGCGCCGCCTTATCCTCGCCACCGCCATTGGCATCACGGACGCGCTGGCAGAATGCAGCAATTGAATGCTCCACCATGTGCTCATCGCCGGCTTTCCGGGAGCTCCCCGTTCGAGCCCGTCGCCTTCTGCCTGTCACCTCGCTTGCTCGAATCTGCGTGATTGGAGGCGAGATGGTCGCATACAGCGGCGACTTCCACCCACCGGATACCGCACCCAGGGCCAGAGGTTCATCAAACCTTAAGCTTGATATAGTAGGATGCAGATTGTGGTTCTCCATAGTCTCTCGCAGACAGATGCTTCAACAGAGGAAGCTCGGACCTCGCTTGTTGAAGGTTTTCCACACGCATCCGACCCCAGCCGTGCTGACCTCACTGACATTATCCAGATCCAACACACGGTTCCGAGGCTTGGTGGCGCCCGGGGCGCATCTGCATTCTATGGCCAGGCTTCCTTGAGGAAGGCAGACATCGCTCGTTCGACTCGAGCCCAAGCCATGTTTCATTCGCGTTGTTGGCTTTTTATATCTCCGCACAGGTTCCCGCTGAATTAAGGCACATACCCAGGGCCATGAGGAGGGATTTCAAGGCTTGGTAGCGCCCGGGGCGCGTCTGCATCCTATGTCAGGTCAACATGGCTACAGCCGCAGAAGAAGCTCGTTCGACTCAAGCGCAAGCCATCCATCTGTCATCACATTATTTTTTTCTCTCTCTTTGTGCTCAACTTACACTGAGCTTGGTAAGATAACCAGGACCAATAGGGAGATTTCAAGGCTTGGTAGCGCTCGGGGCGCTTCTGCGTTGTTTCCTTGGTTTCTGTCATATACAGCAGACAGCTCGTTCGACTCGAGCCCGAGCCAGTCCATATGCATATTCTCATTTGCTTTTTTCCGCTTCTTTCTATGCCTTCAGACTCCCGCTGATTTCATCCATGTATGCAGGGCAAGAAGAGGATTTCGAGGCTTGATAGCGCCCGGGGCGCGTCTGCATCTAATCAGCTTGGGCGCTCTACAATCGCAGAAGAAGCTCGTTCGACTCGGGCCCAAGCCATATTTCCGTACTCGTAGATCTTTTTCCTTTTTTCTCTCGTGCTCACGGTCCCTGACCTTGATATTTCCCGGGGCGATTAAATGGATGGGAAGGCTTGGTAGCGCTCGGTGCGCATCTGCCTCCTATATAGCAGGAAACCGTTATGCTACAGAAGAACTCGAGGCCAAGCCATGTCGCGGTGATCGCCACTTTTTTTTCCCCTTTACGCACAAATTATTGGATGAATTGAATCAGCTAGCCAGGGACCAATACACGGATTTCAAGGCTTGGTCGCGCTCGGAGCGCATCTGCACCGTATCTCAATGTTGTGTTGTGATGCCAGCAGAAAAAGCTCGTTCGACTCGAGCCCAAGCCACAACACCTCGGTAATTTTCTTTTTTCCCTCCCGGTAGATCATAATTTGTGTTAAACTCATTTGGATATTCAGGGAGAGATACATCCAGTGCATGGCCTGGTAGCGCCCGGGGCGCGTCTGCATTCTATACACGGACAACACGGACTACTGCGGAAGGAGCTCGTTCGACTCAAGCCCAAGCCATACTTCGCGTCGTTGACTATTTTCTCTCCTTCACAGTGCACACTGAACTCATCCATGTATCCATGGACGAATCGAGGGTTTCAAGGCTTGGTAGCGCTCGGTGCGCATCTGCATCCTATTAATCGGTTTTGTCGGAAAACTAATAGCGGAAGGAGCTCGTTCGACTCCCCAAGCCATACATGGTAATCATCGCCTTTTTTCTCTCCTTCAAAGTGCACGCTGAACTCATACACATATCCAGGACCACTTGTGGAATTTTAAGGCTTGGTAGCGCTCGGAGCGCGTCTGCATCCAATAGGTAGGTTGTGGCAACATTGTCAAGCAGAAGAAGCTCGTTCGACTCGGGCCCAAGCCATTTGTTAGCTGCACGGATCCCTTTTTCCCCTCGCCCAATTTCACGCTGAACGCAGCCAGAGGAAACCAGGTGCAATACACCTATCTTAAGGCTTGATAGCGCTCGGAGCGCGTCTGCAATCAATAGCAGAAGTTGTCAGGGATTGCAGCAGAAATCGCTCGTTCGACTCGGGCCCAAGCCATGATTTGACACTGATTGCTTTTTCCCATCAACGCCTTAGATTCCCGCCGAGTTCATTCGGATAAACCTAGGGGGGCTTGAAAGGATTGGAAGGCTTGGTAGCGCTTGGAGCGCATCTGCTGTCTGTGACCAGGCGTAGAAAGAAAGTACAGCAGAAGGAGCATAGTTTGGCTAGATTCCCGGTGTTTTTTTTTTTTTTTTTTTTTTTTTTTCGTTCTTCGCACGAGTTGTCGCTGAATTACACATAAAAACAGGAAAAAGAGAGGAATTCCAAGGCTTGGTAGCGCCTAGGGCGCATCTGCATCATATTACCACAATTCACAGTCCAGTGCAGAAGAAGGTGCTCGTTCGACTCGAGCCCAAGCCGTTAGCCCATAGTCCAGGTGTTTTTTTCTTTCTTTTTCCCTCGGTACCCATTTGCGCTGAATGAATTCTGTCAGATAAAACCAGGTGCAGTACATTGATTTCAAGGCTTGGTAGCCCCCGGGGCGCGTCTGCTTTCTATCGTGACAATTTCATTGAATAAGGCAGGCGTCGCTCGTTTGACTCGAGCCCAAGCCCTAGGCCTGTTCAGTCCATCTTTTTCTCTGTCCGCACATATTGCCGCTGAGTTCCGAGATAACCAGGCCCAGGAGGAGGAGTTTGAGGCTTGGTAGCGCCAGGGTCGCATCTGCATCCTATTGTCTGGAGGTCTGCAGAAAATTAATAGCGGACGGAGCTCGTTCGACTCGAGCCCAAGCCATTTGTCCTCCATTCCTCCATCTTTTTCTCTGTCCGCGAAAGGTCCCACCGAACTCGGCAAGATACCAAGGGGCAAGGAGAGGGAATTTAAGGCTTGGTAGCACCTGGGGCGCGTCTTCATTCTATCACAGGAAACTCTGGTGCAGAGGAGAAAGAGCTCGTTCGACTCGGGCCCAAGCCATTCGGCAATGTTCAGTATCTTTTTTCTCGGGCACAAATTCACACTGAACTCAGTCGGTTAAACCTATGGGCGATTCAAAGGATCTCAAGGCTTGGTAGCGCTCGGTGCGCATCTGCATTCCATATCTCGTGCACTTCTCGTGTGCCAGCAGATATCGCTCGTTCGACTCGAGCCCAAGCCATGTTCCCTGACTCGTCGATCTTTTTCTCTGTCCGCGAAAGGTCCCCCCGAACTCGGTAAGATACCAAGGGACAAGGAGAGGGATCTCGAGGCTTGGTAGCGCCCCGGGCGCGTCTGCATTGTGTGCAAATAGTTTAGAGCTTTGTCTGCTGCAGAAAGAGCTCGTTCAAATCGAGCCCAGGCCATAAAATGCCCCCTCCTCTCTTTTCCTATCAGGTCGTTCAAATATTCCCGCTGAACTCTCTGACATACCTGGGAGTATGCATCTAGACTGGAACCGCCACAAGATGGCTCAACGGCGAGGGCAAGCAGTGGTGGATCCGGATCAACTTCCACCCGGCTTGTTCCAGAATATCCACGAATCCTTTCAGAGTCCTTTCAACACCGCCGACGAGATTGTGTATCTTGAGTGGATGTCAAGGCACGTCATTGCGCAGGCTAATAGCAAACTTACCGTCGCAGTAGGATTTCAAGGCTTGGTAGTGCTCGGCGCGCATCTGCGTTTTAAGAACAGATTCGAAAGGTTCCACAGCAGAAAGAGCTCGTTCGACTTGAGCCCAAGCCATACAACTGCACCTATGTACCGTTCCTTTTTCTCTCTCTACACAAATTCGCGCTGAACTCATACACGTATCCAGGAGCACCTGTAGGGTTTCAAGGCTTGGTAGCGCTCGAGGCGCGTCTGCTTTCTGCTCTCCGGTTTCCATGACGTCCTGCAGAAGGAGCTCGTTCGACTGGAGCCCAAGCCCTGTTTCCTTGCTCGTTGATCTTTTCTCTGTCCGCGTAGGTAGGTAGGTAGGTAGGTAGGTAGGTAGGTAGCATTACACGGCACGGTCCCGCTCAGGAACGCCGGTTTCGGGAAGTATCCCGGAGTACTACAGGCAGTTTTAGTGTACCCCATCGTCCCCGACCTCATAATATCCCCCAAGCCGAGCTCACGCACCCAGTGTCCCGTCGCGTTGTAGAACCCAGAAGATACTTTGAGGCAAAAATTAGAAGAAATGAAACACAGATACCTTCAGATAGCCAATCGAAACACGGGAGTTGCGTAGAACACTGAGAGAACGTCATAAGCGAATTTCGCTACGAGAGGTATAGTTGATCGTTCATAAACCATGGACTTGAAGAACTCAATTGAGTCTAATTCATCCATGAGATGGCGTAAGTTCGGTACATCGGTGAATAATTCCTCGAGAAATGCTGTTCTCAGGGACATAACCTCGGCTGAGGCGTCACAAGTTAACAGGGCATGTTCTGGAGTTTCAACCTCAGTTTTGCAGAACCGACAGACCCGTCGGGAGCGATCGTCCTCTCGTACGTGCTCATGATCTCCGTATCGCAGTACTTCAACGGCAAGTAGGTGGGTAGACAACACTGGCAGCAGAGAAGTCAGAGCTTCTCTGTGTTTTTGGGTCTTCACCATGGATAAATAGTGCCGTAGGCGTAGCGTTTGCGGTGCAGGAGCCTTCTCTTTCTGTGGTTCTCGACGTCCCTGGATCAAGTAAAGCTTATCGGACGAGTCGACTTCACCTTGTATCCATTGCAACATCAGACCATCGACCTTTTTTGCGTATTCTAGCACGGATTTAGCCGTGGCATTCGCAAGGTCAAGGCCTGGGCATTCAAATGGAAGCTTGGCAGCGGCAGTCATCAGATCCTTCGCCCAGGATTTTTTGCCCGCGGCAGCCAATTTAATTGAACTGTTAAGAGCAGCACGTGCAAAATGGGTCGGAAGGAGTGTTAATAAATACTGCAGGTAGCCAAGTGCAAGGAGGAAACGGCGGACTCGCAGAGGTACCATGCCCGTCTCCGTGTAAAGCGGGATAAGCATCGACCGTCCATGGAGGTTTAGCATTTGACGGATAAATGAGACCTGGACTTCGCAGAGCTGTTTGACGTGAACATCTTCGCAGTCGGGCGAAATTTCGCAACCGTGGATAAGATGGCAGTCCACGCGTGCCAAGTAAAGCATCTTCAGCTCTCTCGGAGTTAGTCTACCCGTTTTGTCCTCGATGGCCATGATACGGTGAGCGCAATATCTCGCGGTGCCTGCTTTAGCTTTATAATGATCTTCGAAGATATTTTGGATATCTGATCGCAGGTGTACGCCCACATACTTTTCCTCATCGGTAATTTTAAGCACTTCATTTCCGAGCTTGAAGACGGGCAGTGGATCAGGTAGGCGGCCAAATATTAGGATCACCGTTTTCAACATGTTGATCAGAATGAAGTTGACGGCACACCACTCTTGGAGAGCAGTTAGCTTCGCACGAAGGCCTCTGGCGGACATTGATATAAGCAGGACATCGTCCGCTTGAGCCATCATGGCAATTCGTACGTTCTCCATTACCACATCGTCGAGGTCGGGCAGCATTACGAGGTCAGCCATGAACAAATTCCAGAGCACCGGGGAGGCTGGATCTCCAGTCAGTAATCCGATAAGTGCTTTGAACTCCCCAGAAGTAGCGTCTCCGTGTTTGACATAATATCCCATGGACATGTACGTCTTACGGAGCCAATCTGAGACCGGTCCGGCCATTCCCATCCTCGCAAGTTTCAGCCATAGGGTGCAGTGATCCGTTGAGGGAAATGCATTAGTTGCATCGATTGCTGCAACATATATAGTCTTGCCGTGAGCGCGTGCCCAGTCGCGAATGCACCAGAGGATGAAGGGGTTGTTATTCGTCCGATATTTCTCCCGGAAGCCATTTTGCCAGTCTGGGATCAGGCCACGAGCCTCAGCCCATTGGGTAATTCGTCGATGAATCAGCAAGGTCAGCACTTTGAGGAAGCAGCTCTCAAGTGCAATGATGCGGTAGCTGTCTGGGATCTCGCCAGGTTTCCCTTTTTTTAGGAGACCGATGATTGCCGTTCTCAGCCATATTGATGGACTGTCATTCCTTCGCACACATTCGTTGCAGAGACGAACCAAATCTTCGTTGGGAATTTCCATGATATCCGCGAAAGGTCCCCCCGAACTCGGTAAGATACCAAGGGACAAGGAGAGGGATCTCGAGGCTTGGTGGCGCCCGGGGCGCGTCTGCATTCAATGGGATGTGGGAGAGATGGTCCTCGTTCGACTCGAGCCCAAGCCATGTAACGGCTCTCCTAGGGCTGGAACATTATGATTAAATACACCCTGGGCCCGTAATGTACTGTAATCGTAATATAATTTTAAGGATCAACCACATATTTAATGGTATGTGTAACATAATGTATTGTAACCGTATTTTAATCATATTTAATGGATGGTGACACCCTGCAAGTAGATTTGGCAACCCATTGCAGTGCCAACCAGGATTTTGGCAGCTCAGGGTTGAAACTCATAAGGGCTGGCACATTAGGTATTTCTAGATGTAATCACCTTCAACAAACTATGTCTGAGGGCAGAATGACTGAAACAACATGTCTCAAGATTTTTGATGGATTGATCGTTCAGTGATGGGACATCACATCATGTTCATCAACGGGCGCAGAAAATTACCAAGGGCCCCTGTGAGAGAGGAATGCATAATTTACAATTAATTCTACCTGAAAACACATCTCAAAGCACTTTGAAAACTCACAGTCAAGCCCTGGCCCAAGCCTAGGGGGGGGGGGGGATTTATTATACTCGCGAGGTCCACAACATGAACAGCGAGTCTACCGAAGACAAACAAGTTGGAATATACGGGTGGTTAGCCGTACATAAACCTACAAGATGCCAACGGAGCACACAGAAATTCCAGGGGGGTGAGCATACAAGACGCTGATAAGGCGTGCATCTTTGCGCACCTGAAATCTTTGTTTTCGTACAAGTACAAGCGGATGGTTAGTACTTGTGACTCCAGTAAGACTAGAGGGCACTGGTTCAATCCCGGAACTGAGTGTTAAGCCGTTAGATGCATTGCAAACTAGCATAACCAACAAAGGAAGACTGGGTTGCCGTCCGAGGTACTCTTCACGGGGGCTTAGGATACTGGCCTGGCTTCAAAACACACTAGCTAGCCATAGGACTCACCCGGCGCGGAGTATTGCACAAATGCTACAAGTTCGGTGTCAGTATGGATGTTAGGCAATCAAGGGACTTTGGAAGGAAACGGGAAAGACTAGCTATTGGCGCGAGGCTTTGAACCAAGGCCATGGAGATTATAAAGGGATTCATGAAATCGGATCGAGTTGGCGCCAGGAAAACGACAATGAAGCGGGCGCGCGCCAGTATAAATTGGAGCGTACTCAAATGGGTCAGCACCAGGCTACATGCTGAAAAGCTGGCGCCAACCCTTGAAGTAAAATAAGGAGCAAGGATAATGCATACCTTGGCGCGAGGATCTCATAAGGAAGAAAGAATCCGAAAGAGGAAATTTGCACAAGTCGGCGCCAAGAAGTGTATAAATAGTTGGCGCCGACTTCCCTCAAATTCCCTCGACGAACTCAAGGATGCCCTGAGTAATGAAGGCTTACCAGGAGGCTTGGCACTCGCTTAGAGAAGCTATTAGCCGATGGTATTAGCAAGGGACAATTATGAAGTAGAGGGGTTTAGCGAAGCTAGCTGACGAAGGATGGCCCTCTTTGGGTTGAATTCGCTAAGAGCTGGCCTCTCATTGGCCCAAGGAAGTACTGCGGCTTTCTAAGGCTCGCTAAGGAGATGGACTAACCGACGGATTGAAGGAAATGACAAGGACGATATTAGGATGAGGCGTCTAAGCGACGCTAAAGAGAGAGGTGCACCCGAGACAGAGCCAGAGAGCTCGCTTATACCTTATTATTACTCATTCAACGTTTGTACATCTCGCTTAGTTCAGTAGTATAAAGCCACATGTAAACCAGTAGTTAGGCAGTGAAAACTCCCCCGTTATTGGCACATAGCTCTTTTGAGCTCAGAGCTCAGCTCAGTCACTGGACAACTCGCCTAAGAGCCTGCACTATACTCATCTGCCGTCCCAGTCACTGAACCCTTGCAAGTTCACACTCGGCGCCAGCCCAGTCACTAGTCGGCGCCAGCTTCCTACCACACACTCATCCCGCGCCAAGTCCCTGAATTATTGCAAGAGTTCAAACTCGCGCCGGCCCAGTCACTGTGCTAGAAAGCCTTAGAGCCAACCTTCCACACTCAGCTCCTCTACCCCTCTTCGGTGTCCGCCCAGTCACTGGCCTAGGTGTCTAGTCGGCTTTGTCTATCACACTCGGTTGCCTGCTCAGTCACTGAACTTACGTTCAAACTCGGCGCCAGCTCAGTCACTGTGACATTGCTCAGCCCGCTCTCTACACACTCGGTTCGCGCCAGTCACTGAACCTTGCAAGTTCAAACTCGCGCCAGCTCAGTCACTGTGTTAGCTTCTACGCCCTTCCCCACACTCATCGGCCCGATCCCTATTTATAAAGTCCAATCTCTGGCGCGAGCCACTTCACTCGTAGACTTAAAACATCTACACCCCTGTCGATAAGACATCTGGAGACACTGGTTATATAAAGGAGGATCTTCCGCCCACTAAAGTACCTGTGGTCTTTCTACTGAAATTGAAGGGTCGATACGAGTACCCGTCTCCCCGAACTAAATAACGATAAGACTGTTGGAGTGATTGGTTGTTGGAGTTTAGTGTGATTAGAGTTAAGACTTATTGTCTTACTCTTTTGATATTAGATTTCACAGCTGCACGCCACTGCACCATTTCATCTGGAGCCCACCGCGAGGGGTGACAATTTCATAGAAAGACACTTCGTCTTGAACCCTGGGAGAACTATCCGGAAAAACCTGTTGAGAGATCATCTGTCGGCGCCACCTCGTAAAAAGCCCTCACTAGTTTGAGTCTTTGCGTGAAAAAGCCTTCACCCTGTCGAGCCGTGATTCTTCTGGATCCAGCTCCGGGAACCCTAGTAATCAAGGAAGCGCCAGTGCACATAGCTATCCTCCTCCTGCCATTACGGAAGGATTAGGACCCTATTGGAACTCCGCCCCTTCGAGAACTAGCAGAAACTCAGAGAAACGAGCTCAGGCCACTAGTGACCAGTCCTCCGTCTATCAGAGTCCAGCAGACCGTGCCAGATTGGCCGCGTCCGCAACCACAACCCAACGCATCGAGGCCAGCCTTGATCTACAACAAAGACGAGTTACTGCTGACAGTGTAACTGTTGGCGCCAACTCTCAAAGCACCTTAGGATCACAGAATCCAGGCGCACCTTCGGGAGATAATTCTCGAACACACACTCCCCCACTTGAATCTGTCACGCAGAGTCTCGTAGTCCCTTCTCGAAACCCCACCCCCATAATAAACCAGAACTCAGTATCAATGTCTACTTCAAGGATACCTGAGCCATGGGATCGCAACGCACCTCGGTTCAAGTCTACGGATCCGGAAGAGCTTCGGCAATTCCTGGATTACATGACGAGACTGATGGACTTAGACAAAACCCCGGATGATAAAAAGAATGCTCGACTAGTCGAGTATACGGATACGAAGGCAAGGAAAGAATGGGAGGGTTTACCTTCCTTCGCAGCGGGAGATTATGATGAGTTTGTAAGGGACATAATTAGCCATTATCCGTCCATTAGAGACTCAGAGAAAGGTTCAATAGCCATATTGAACAAAGTATTGTCGAAGTTCGCCTATCAAGGCATTGAGTTGAACGACCAGGATGAGCTGCTGTCCCTTATAAGACCTATGCAAGTCGAAGTCAATAAACTCTTGCCAAAGAAAGTGACGAACAAGACGGCGATAGCCCGATTCGTGGAGAAACTGGCGCCGGAATTCGCTAGTCGACTCTGGATGCGCTTGGATATGGACATCGCGGCGCAAGATGCGCTGCCGGTGGATCCCAATGATGCTGCCGCAGTCAAAGCTAAGAAAGACCGGCGCGAGGCTCTCGAAGAAGAGCGCTACGCTTTCAAAGATGTCATTAGAATAGCTAAGGAACTGTCCAGGGAAGGCCAAGTCAGGAGCGAGTATGATAACACCGGTTCTAATTCCGTGTCATCTACTGGCGCCACGACCGAGTCCCCTGTTGTTACTCCAAAAGTTATCAAGAAGGAAATAGAAGCGATGTCTACAATCATCGACCGGAAACAGGATGAAAGAATTGAGGAATTGAAACAGTGGACGGTTGGCTTGATGGACAAATTGGATACTAAGCAGCATGCAAACTGGGCCAAAATGGACCAGTTCATGAAATCCCTGCCAAAGACGGCTGTTGAACCCAGACCGGCGCCATTTGATTCACCAAGTAGACCAGCGAATTACTCGCGCCCAATTACGGCGAATGACTTGTGCCACTATTGTCAATTAACCGGGCATTACATTCAATTCTGCGAGCATCGGCGCAAGCATATTGAAGAAGGAGGCCTAAAAATAGTCAACGGGAGAGATTGTTACGGAGATGGCTCCTCTTTGTTGGTGCCAAGAGGCGGTAAATCGAAGAAGGAATTAGTTGATGACTTCATGAAAAAGAAAGTCGGTCAGAACTATCAAGTCTCTTCGTTCTACTCTGAACCCATGGACATGGAAGAACCGGATCCGGATCAGTATGATCCTAGGGACAATGAAATCCTGACGATGCAAGTGAATGAGGCCAATCTGAAGCATCAGTTGGCGCAGGCAAATGCAAGGAATAGGGCTACGCAACTAGTCCAACAGCAGCAGTCAGTTGGGGCCGTTCAACCGGCCCCAGCGGCCCCTGTTCAACCGAATAACGATTTCGGTCAAGCAATAGCCATGCTCGCAACTGCATTACAACAACAGTTCGTGATGCAAACACGGGCGAACTCCAATCACACGGGGTCCGCGCCAGGCAATGAGGGTTTTTAGAGAGTCCAAGGAAAGGGGAAAAGTCGGACATTCGAAAGAAGGCGCCGACTAAGCCTGCAAAGCCCCTGGAGGACCTGAATACCGCGAAACGGACAGGCGAGGAAATTAACAATGGGCGCCGGGAGCAAAAAGGTGCTTCCCAAGGAAAGGAGGCCAGAAAGGCAAGAATAATAGAAGTAATTGAGGACGAAGAGGACGAGGCACCGGTGAAGAAGACTCAGGAGCTTCCCTATAGAGGGGTGGCGCCAGTCGAGTTTTTGGACCAAAGGTCGGCACCGACTTCTGGGAAGTCCTCTTTTGACACTCTAGCCGATGAGGTAGCCTATAGACTTAGGGCACCAATAGATGCTATTAAAGAAGCCAGCGTAAAAGCTGTAGTAGAAACCTTGAGGAAAACAAATGTCAGTATACCTTTTGAGGACCTAATGGCCATCGCGCCCACAGTTCAAAAGGATACGAAGGACTTGGTTACCAAGCGCCGGGTACCTGTAGGGTCAACAGGAGGAAAGGTTCACTTCCAGGATCAAGTAGAAGAAATTGCTTATCCTGTTGAGGAAGACCCACTGCCCGACTTGAGTGATCCCTTCATGGAACAATATGTGCAGGCAGATGCTATAAGCATCAGGGATTAATCTTGCCGCACCAGTTCTTCATACAGAAGGAACAGGATGGCTTGGTGCCGGAAGGAGCGGTTGTGGCTTATGACCCGATCGTACAGTACTATGCTGGCGTCCCGGAAGGGAGGAAGCCAAGACAAGTACTTCTTTCTGCTGAGGACCAAGTAATAGGAAAAGAGTCGGCTGCACTCAGGGTGGTATACCCTTTGATTCAGGGCCAGGGCCAGGAAGAAAGCATATTGGATGGAGGGTCACAAATAGTCTCGATGGCCTTGGCCACGGCCATTAAGCTTGGTTTGACTTGGGACCCGGACGTCAATATATTTATGCAGAGCGCCAATGGACAAGTAGAAAAGACAGTCGGACTAGCGCGGAATGTGGCATTCCGTTTCGGTCAGATTACCATCTATCTGCAGGTCCACATTATCAAGGCGCCGGCCTATAAAGTCCTGTTGGGTAGACCATTCGAAATCTTGACGGCGAGTGAAGTGCGCAACCAGGCTGACGGGGGACAAGTGATAACTTTGACCGATCCCGTCTCGCGCCAGAGATGCACAATCCCGACTTTGGAAAGAGGCCGAGTGCGCCAAATTCTGAACAAGAGGGACACTTCCACCGAGATCCCTGAGGAAGAAGTTGAAAAAGAAGCAAATTTTCAAGGGAACTCAAGGAATTGATAAAGGATCAACGAGAGTTTGCCGCGATAGTTGAAATAGATAAAGATGGGCAAGGATGGATAAGAACCACCCAGCATGCCATAGAAAAGGATGGAATATTTGAAAAGGAACACTTGGCGGCGCTGTATACCGAACAGAGTCTGCCAGATCTAACGAAGGAAGACCCAGAAGCTGTACTGCTGTTCAAGGAATTCATGAACATGACCAGCGCACGCAAGGATAGTGCTGGCGCGTACATGGTTTCCTTGCCGGAAATTGTGATACCTGGCGCCAAGGAATCCGAACGACCAAGGCCGCCGAAGTATAACAAAAGTCGGTGCCAGCACACCAAAGAAGGACGCTGTGGGTGTTGTGACTACGCGGACTGGGTATTCCCTGCGGAAGACCCTTTCTGGAGTCAAGCGCCAACGGAACATTCTGGCGCGCCAGTATCAGTCTTCGCGGGAAAGAAGTATAAACCTGTCGCAGATAAAATAAGACCGGCGTTTCAGGAGTTACCAGAAGAATACAGGATAATACGGAATATAACCGGCGATCCTTTGAAGGATCTGCCTACCTTACCAGTTAGACCGCCGGACTTCGTGCCAACTGGTAGGTACACTGAAGAAAGGAAAGAAATAGTTGATAAGCTTCACGATGAGGATTTCTCTGGCCTTGGGAGAGGAAGCTATTACACTATTTCATGATGTTACATGAAAAGAACTTTGCCTGGAACGACGCCGAGAGGGGCACGTTCAAGGAGGAATATTTCCCTCCAGTTAAGTTCCCAGTGTTGAAGGATCACAAGGTGTGGGTGGAAAGAAATATTCCTATCCCGCCAGGACAACTGGAGGAGGTCTGTAAAGTGTTAAGGGCGAGCATAGATGCTAATATCTATGAGCCATCTAATGGCGCGTACCGGACCAAGTATTTCAGCGTTCTAAAAAGCGATGGAAAATCCTTGCGCCTGGTACACTCGCTGGAGCCTTTGAATGCCGCTACTATAGCACATTCCGGACTACCCCCTGGCGCGGAGGAACTGGCAGGACATTTTGCAGGCAGGGCTTGCGGAGGTTGCTTGGACTTGTACTCTGGTTACAACCACAGGACAATAGATGAAGCCTCTAGGGACTATACTACGTTTCAGACACCGTTTGGCGCGCTGAGACTAGTCAAACTCCCGCAGGGATGGACCAATTCAGTTCCGATATTTCATGACGATGTAACCTACATCTTGAAGGATGAAGTACCCCATGTAACCAGGCCGTATATTGATGATGTACCAATCCGCGGGCCAGGAACTAGATATGAAAAGGATGATGGAACGTTTGAGACCATTGAAGGGAATGATGGAATCAGGCGCTTTGTATGGGAGCACTTTCAGAATCTCAACCGGGTAGTGACAAGGATGGGATATGCTGGCGGCACTTTCTCGGGCAAGAAAGCTGTATTGTGTCGGAGCGACCCTGTAATTGTTGGGCACATCTGTACCTACGAAGGGATGAAGCCCTCGGAGGACCGGATTGGAGTCATCCTGAGATGGGGAGATTGCGCGACCTATACAGATGTAAAATCCTTCTTGGGTACGGTTGGCGTGATGAGGATGTTTATAAAGGACTTCACAGTCTTAACGGAACCTATAAACCGCCTGACCAAGAAAGGAATTGAGTGGGAATGGGGAGAAAGGCAGAAACTATGTATGGCAGCAATAAAAGTTGCTGTCGCCAACTGCCCATGTCTGAAGCCCTTAAATTATGAATGGGATTCGGAGATCTTCCTAGCGGTTGATACTTCTTGGATGGCCGTAGGGATCCAAATTTATCAAATAGACCCCAAGGATAAGACCAAGAAGTACTTTGCTAAATTTGCATCACTACCTCTGAACGAGCGCGAGGCAAGGTACTCCCAACCTAAGCGCGAGCTATTTGGTATAAAGCGGGCGCTGGAAGCTATGAAATATTGGCTACTAGGCTGTCGAAAATTAGTGGTGGAAACTGACACCAAGTATATTAAAGGAATGCTGGATAACCCGGGCATGGGTCCCAACGCGACTATTAATCGCTGGATTGAGGATATACTGATGTATCACTTCAAACTGAAGCATGTCATGGGGAAGACCTTTGGCCCCGACGGTTTGTCCAGGAGACTCAAACAACCAGGAGACAAAGTCTTCCCGGACTCGGAGGTGGACTTTGACAATAACCTGCCGCCAGAGATTCACGAAGAAAGTCTCTTGGCGCCAGCTCCTCTCGAGTTCGAGGACTTTAAGGAAGAAATAGATACCAGGGGAGGTTACCTGCTATCTATGACCGGAAATGAGGCGACAGATGTCACGGACTTGCAGCAAGAATTGCTACAAGCTCGGATGGATCAGACTGCCCAGGAGCGGGAAGTATTGGCGCCGCTTCAACAGTTTGTGAATGGGCTGTCTGTAGAGGAAGAGTGCCAATTAAAAGGAGAACTCAACAGTTGCGGATGTTCTGGCGCGAGGCCGCGATGTGGCCCCGGGTTACACACTACGGATAGTAGGGTGGCGCCAGTAACTCAACTCTTTGTTGAACAATTGGTACAGACAAAGAAGAAAAACAAGGGGCGCTCGCGGATAGTTAAAATCGATGGGGAGCCCTTGTTACCAAAACCAGATGAAGAATTGGCGCCAGGCCAAAAAGAAGAATATGACGAAGGCCACAGGTCAGAAGCTGGCATCAATGCCGACGAGCGCCTGGAATTGGTCAGGGTCTGGCTTAAAGATACCTTGGTCAGACCAGAAGGCATGTCTAACTCAAAGTATAAGAGCTTCATGCGCTTCGCGACCATGTTCTTTATAGATAAGAAGGGAAGAATGTATAAGAAGGGTAGCAGTGGGGAACATAAGCTGGTAGTCGCCAAGGAGCAACGAATGTACATGCTTCGCGCCTCGCACGATAGTCTTGGCCATCGGGGTTTCTACGCAACGAAGTCGCTGATAGAACTGAGGTTTTGGTGGCCCGAGTACGAAAGAGACGTCAGCCACTTTATTAAAACTTGTTTGTTGTGTCAGTTGCGCCAGAAGACTTGCTCCAGATACCACCGGTAGTTACCCATACCCCGTCACTGTTCCAACAAGTACATGTCGACGTAATGGTTATGGGTACTCCCTCGAATGGATATAACAAAGTAGTCGATGCTCGAGACTCCTTGAGTCGCTGGCTTGAGGGCAGGCCAATAAAGAACGAGAATGCTCGAACATTAGGACTATTTTTGTTAGAAGAAATCATTTGTAGATGGGGCTGCCCTGAGGTGTTCGTAACGGATAACGCGCCACAATTCTTAGCAGCGGTAGCCTGGCTACGAAGTAAATATGGAATACATGGGATAAGGGTGTCGTCATACAATTCTCAAGGAAACGGGTCAGTGGAAAACGGGCACTGGCCGATGCGCCAGTCTCTGTACAAAGCTACCGGGGGCAACCCGAGCAAATGGTACTGGTTCTTCCCTCAGGTCCTCTGGGCGGACAGGATCACGATCCGGCGCGGACTGGGGTGTTCGCCGTACTTTCTAGTTACTGGCGCGCACCCACTGCTTCCTCTTGATATAGAAGAAGCAACCTGGTTAGTGGAGTTGCCCGGGCGCGTGCTCACTACTGAAGAATTAATCGGATTTCGGGCGCAAGCTCTGGCTAAACACCGGACCCATGTAGAAAAGATGCGAGAATGGGTAACAGAAGAAAAGAGGGCGGCTGTCAGGAGATACGAACGAGTCAATGAGCATACAATTAAGGATTATTCCTTCACGCCAGGAGACTTGGTTCTGATCCGGAACACCGTAGTGGAAAAATCCTTGAATACTAAGATGGCGCCAAGGTATCTGGGCCCCATGATAGTAATTCGACAGGACCCTTGGCGGAAGCTACGTGGTCGCTGAGATGGATGGCTCGGTATTCCAGTCAAAAATAGCTCAGTTCCGAGTAGTCCCGTACGAGGCCAGGAAAAGCATAGCACTGCCTGAAAACATACATAATCTGATAGATCTGTCAAAAGAAACCTTGGATATGTTAGTTGATGACGGCGAGGTTGAAAAATACAAAGGGAAGGACTTCCAATTCGACACCGTGCGCCTTGGAGTGGAGGATAATTATCTTGAACCCAGGCCAGAAGATGAAGAGGAAGAAGGAGACGCGCTCTTCGAGACCTGGCAGGAGCCTGGACCTAAGGTTCATCAGACCAGGTCAGTTAAAAAGGTCGGGCGTGAATTGAAGGTACAACAAGAGCAAGAATTAGAGAAGGCCTGGGATACCTGGCAGAGAAGGAAAAAGATGGCGACTGATGAGACGCTACGTTAAGACCTTGGCGCACACTCTGCTTTACAAGTCCCAAAAAGGGGATTAAAAAGAAGCGTTCGGAGTCGAATGGACTAGCCTTGATTCGAACAAGGGTGCCCCGGGGGGAGCTTCCTGTGATCTATTCTATGTCAGGTGACCCAGGTGCAGTAACCGCTCTGCCACTAGTCCGCTCTACGGGAAAGGCACCTACTATATATATGGACGCGACGAGATGTTTGGCGCGCACCTCATCAGGGGGCAAGACAAAAAAAAAAAAGAGAAGAAACTTAAAGAGAGATGGATCAGCCCCGAGTCGAACGGGGAACCCCTGGGAAGGTGTTACATTACATATCTCAGGCAGCATTAACCGTTATGCTACTGGTCCGGTAAAGGTGTACAACCGGAAGCCGTACACCTCGGGTTGGATAAGCGCTGAGGCTGTCTAAATAAGCGCCTTGGATCATGGGAGAGACGGCCAGAGAGGAAAAATAGTTAAAAAGAATCTGCCGTCGGCACGGTCTGACCCTGAGTCGAACAGGGAATAGCCAAGGGAGCGTTTATTGGCACCGAATCAAACCTTGGCGCAGTAACCACTCTGCAATCAGACCAGTGTTAGGGGTGCTCAAATAATAATAAAAAATTGAAGTACCAAGAGAAAAGAAGGAAGGACCCTCGCGGCGCCGGGAAAATTAGGAGATCCTGGTGCACGAAAATGTGCTCGCGAAAGATGGGAAAGCAACGCAATAATTGGCTTCGGAGGCGTTGCTACTCTACATACATGAGAACGAAGCCAATGTAAAGGAATTTAAGGAGACTAGGCGCTATAGTTGCCATCGTTGGTGCTGGGCGCCAGCTCGTTGAGACGAGCAGTAAGGTCGGCTGCGTCCTCGATGTGCTCGGCGCGGATGGCAAGCTCAGAACGAATCTTCTCGTTGATAACGGCCACCTCGATCATAAGCTGATAGAGGCGCTTCTTGATAGCAGGCACGGTAGAGTGCAGGTCTGAGGGCTGCGACATGATATGCCTGGCTTCTTCAACAATGAAGTTGGCGGTCGGTCCAGCGGTCAAATTCTTGATAGCTAAAGCGGCCGGTTAGTTGGCGCGAGCAATTGAAGAAAGTTGGCGCGAGAATACGTACCTTCAGCAATGAACGCGTTCTCATCAAACTCTTCGCGGCGCCGCTTCCTGTCCGACTTCTTGGATTTCGAGATAGTGGCCTTGGGGCAAACGACGGGTAAGGATGAGCGGAAGAAAGTGAAAAAGATGAATGAAACGCACCGACGGTGCAAGCTGGAAGGCGCACTGAATTGAGTCATGCGGCAGGCAAGAGTGTGGCGCGGCTACCTTGATCTTCTTAAAGTTGGGAAGGCTAGGTTGCGCCTTGGCGTCGTCGTCAACTTGCATCTGACCGAAGCCGTGGCTCAGAGAAGAAATGATCATTTTGAGGGAAATTACTGGTTTACCTGGTCAGTACTGGTGCTGGCGATTACAGAGGGATCGGTACCAGGCGTGTCCGCGGCGCCAGCCCCCTCATCGTCACTGTCGGCGACGAGGACCTTGGACTTCGGAGCCTTCTGGGACAAAGTAAACAGGAAGTGAGAAAGTATGCTGGCGCCGGAATATAAGGAAAAGCGGACCTTCTTGGCAGCCGCAGCCTTGCGCGCCAAGCGCTCCTCTTGGATGTAGTGCGTAAGCTGGCGCACCCCATCGTAACTAGGAGGATAGGCCGCTTTCTTCCCATCAACGGCGTACAGTTCATGATAGAACCCGCGAATGGTGAAGATCCCTTCGCGGAGCTCTTCCATATCAACGTAGTCGCGGTTGAGAAGCTGGGACACATATCCCAGAAGATTAATCTGGCGCGAGGTGAATGAGCAACATAAACAGGGATTGAGATAAGCGGAAGTACTCGCCGCAGCATGTCCTGCATCCTCCAGTTGTTTCTTGCGAGCCTCAACTGGCGCCTTGTACTCGTGAAGAGTTTTGGCGGTAGAAAGGTGCTTGAGAAACGTGTCCCGAAAGGATATAAACTCGATGGGGAGAATGGCTGGAGTAGTCATGATGAACGAACTGGTGGAAGGCGATAACTCGCCCAGCTTATATAGGATTATCGGATGGGCCCTTGCGAAGTAATGCTTACGAGTTAACCGAGGACGGTTAAGATTTCAGAATGGGGGAGAGGGAGCTTGGCGCGGACACGCGAACATAAGCGGAGACAAGCGAACTCATGAAGAAACCCATTACGAAGTCGAGCTCATGAGCGGCGCCAGATGGAAAATTCTAGCGTCGGCTAAGCAATACAGAGTAAAAGGTATGACCAAGGTAAAGGAATAGAAGGAAGTTAAGCGACCGAAGCCCGCGCCAGGACACACAAGTCCTCCGTAATGATCTCGGTTAAGAAGGAGGCAGTGTCGGCTAAATATGCCTGGCGCGCGCAAGGGAAATGGATTGCCGAAGCCTCGAAGCTGATACGCGGATTGATCCAGGATAATGGTAACCAAGGTTAAATTATTCAGGAGGTATTCAGGGTCTACGCGCGCCATCTTTGGACGCTACAGAAGGGATCCGTACTTCTAAGATACCTGGGAACTACGAGACTGGATAACGGCGGCAAGGACGTAGTAATTCTGGTGCATGCCAGAAGAATGAAGAAAGGTAGCTAAATCCTTGAGCTCGCCATCGGTATAAGGACGAAGCGCACGGCGGGCGTGAGCAAGAGAAAGGCTATGGAAGGGCGGAGTCTCCACAGTAAAGTAACGAGGAATGACAGTCTCGTTCAAAAGGATCAAGTGGGCAAGATCGGCGACAGTAGCTATTAACAGGTTGCTGGGTCAGTCCGCGACGAATAAAAAGGGAGACTTTTGCTGGCGCACCAGGATGGGTGGTCGACAAAATAGTCAGAGTAAGCAGCTCATGAAAGAGGATGTCCCAAGTGGATTGTTGAGCGAAACAGCAGTCGTCCCGACCAATAAGCCAGCATCTGACACACGGGCACGAGTGTGTAACGGAGTGACAGATGTGCTCCCCGTCCTTGCATATCGCACAACTCTCGAATGGCTAGAAGACAGAAAAAAAAAGGATGCGTGACTTGGCGCGAGGTAGAAAGGGGTTGACCACGCACCATGAACATTGTGAGCAGGCGCCAACCCTGGAGATCGAGAGAGGCGGGACTGCCGTCTTGACTAGCGGAAAGATGGTGAATGGAGACGCCCCCAGGGTACTGGTCGACGGCGGCCTGATTAATCTCGCGAAACAACTGAAGAGTGGCAGGCGTAAAGAGGGTATGCAGTGGCGTATCAGGAGGGAACCTTAAGAGACCCTGAATCTCGTTAGGAAGGATGAGGTTTGGCAAGGAAGGCATGGCGGATGAGTAAAAGCGGCCCACCGCGCGCCAAGTAGTGTCTCTTATAGAGGAGAATATTGAAGCGGGCGCGACATATGGGGAATAAGTTCCGCGGAACCGGGACACTGGCGCCGCGTGGACGTTGCGCGAGGCTGATGACAAAAGTACGCGGTCCCTGGCGCCTGATACGGCAGTAATGATTAACGGATAAGAAAAGATCCCGTGGACACAGATGAAATTGCAAATTCTGGTCTGTCTACGGAGATTGGAAATTAACTAGACACGGGTACGGCGCCTGGAATAGTGTCTACGGAAAGGAAGGTTCTGCAAGGCGAAAATACGGTCCTCTACAAGGCGCGTCATGAACCGGCGCCGGAGTGAAACGTAGTGCTCGCGCAGGGTGTACAAGTACGAGAGGTCGGAAATGCTATTTAAATGGCGCCGCTCCTCGCGAACCCAACCCTTGGGGAAGCCAGAGGTTGAAGAGGCCTTGTAGAAAACGATGGGCTCGAGCTCCACGAGCCCGTTGAGGTAGAAAAGCTCAGCAAAAACCGAGGCTAAGGAAATGAATGAGTTGGCGCCGGCAGGATTAATAAACCCTGAAGGAAGACAACTCACGGTGATGAAATGATAGCAAAGATGAATCCGACCCGTTCACCAATTTCCAGTAGTGAAGCGAGGAATACGGGCAGGAATAATTGAAGGTGCGGGTAGCGCAGAAGGAACAGTTGGCGCCCCAGCGGATGAAGTCGCTGACAGCTCCGTTGGCGTGCGCTGTCTCGCACTCGAAGGGAGGCTAGGAAAGCGGGTCAGCAAAGAACCTGCACCAAGCTTTGACAAAAGGAAAGCCAGAACCTTCGTGCGGAGGGCACGCATAAGGCGCTGACAGTGAGGGTTTTCAAAGCGGTCAAGTGGAAGTGGAGGGCGGGGCATCAGAAAAGACATGGTGCAAGTCTGGCGCCAGGTCCCGCCTCGACCTTAAATAACTCGGGCCAGGGTTTTTGATGTGATTTGGCGTAGCGTAATCAGTTACTTCAACAAGGAAGGATTGCCGACGCTTAATAGCCAGAAGGAGGTTGATTGGCGCGAGCCAACTCGAGATTGCGCCTTAGTCATAGCACTTCTTTTGGCGCGAGGTCTCGAGGGGACCCGTTAGTCAATCTCTCGCTTAAAGCGGAAGGAATAAACTCGTAATCCAAGAAATCGGATGGTATTCAAGTCCCCGGTAGGGGAGGAAACGGTACATTTAGGGTGTGCAGTTTGGAAACTACACACCGCGGAGAAGCAACAAGCGGAGATGATTACAATATGTATATAAAAAGATGTCCAAGAAAACGCTGGCGCCAACCTTCGCCGGACCAGGGACTACTCGGAGGCAGTCGGGGAAGCCTGGTGCGGCGAGTCCTTGCTCCTGCTCGTGAACTTGTCCTTGCCCTTGCCTTTGCCCTTGGAGGAGGTAGACGCGCGACGAAGAGAAGGCCCGGCGCCCTCCTCCTAAGAAAAGATGAAGAGATTAAAAATAGGAAATAAAAGAATGAAAGAAAAAAGCGCGCAGAGCTTACCTGTTTAATAAGAACCTTCTTCGGCCTCTTGGTGCGAGGAGTTGGGCTGCGCGAAGGAACGAAGATGGGCGGAGGTTCCTGGGTCGGCTGGGTCTGCGAGCCGGCGCCAGAAGACGAAGCCAAGTTCTCCTGAAAAGAATGGTCAGAAAAACTGAAGCATATATAAAGAAGCGGCTTACCTCGGGCTCGGGCTCGAATTGGAAGAGGCTATCGAAAACCTCATTCTTGACATGAACGGCCTTGAAAGACAGAAGGTTGGCGGGGATGGGACCTTGATGTTCGGGCACAACCTCCTCGAAGCTCGGGCGGAAGTCGAGCCGGTCGTAGTCGATGAGAAACTCGTCCGAAACCAGAGGGGCCTTGTCCAACGAGACGGCAAGGCAGCCGGCGTAGCGGGCCAGGCGTTCATACTGCGCGTTGAAGCCGGGATCCTGGCGCGCAGCATCATTGAGGCTGGTGTTCGCAAAAGTCAGGAGGGCGTGGTGAAGCGCGCGGCGGATGGTGTAGGTGTATTGGCGCCCGGCTTCGTTGGCAAGGTGGACCGCGCCTTGAAGGAGAGTGGCGGCATGCTCAAACTCCTTGTCCATAGCCAGCGCCGCTAGAAAGATAAAAGATATGAAGTCAGTAGGAAGCCTCGAAAGGAAAGAACACCAAGGCAGGCTTACTCTGCAGAGGAAGGGGAAGGCCGTTTGCGATGTTGGTGGAAATGGCGCTGCGCGCGGCCGAAGGAAGCTGATGAGAGCATTTCTCCCGCTGACCGTTGGCGCAACGCTCGCAGCTGAACCCAAGCCCACGCGGCGAGCAGGAAATTAAGCTAGCCGCGCACTGAATACATGGCGCGAGCTAGAGAGAAAAGGGACAGAAAATATAAGATTAGCAAAAAGAGATCAAGAAGGCAAAAAGAGACTGGCGCACGGCGGCAACAGGATTTTTCATAAAGTCATCTACGCGACGAATGGCGCGCGCCTGCACGTAGGTAGCGGTCTCGCGAAGGTACCGGGCTGGAACAAAGTGAACGGCGTCCTGTCGGAGGCCGAACTCCTTGGCTTTCTTGTCCTCATTGCGGCCGTACTGCGAGAACGCTAAGAAAAACATGATTAGGGCGGCGCCAGAGAAATTAAAGAATAAAAGAAATAAGACTTACGCTCATCATCATGGACGTCCCGCGGAGCGACACGAGTGGGGCGCTTGTCTAAGAAGAAGTCAGAACGGACAGAAGGGCGGGCGGTCAGCTAAGAAAAAGGGCTTACATTCTACCTTAGCGCCTTCAACCTTGGCGCGCTTGGCGGGCGGAGGTCCGCTGGGCTTGACCTGGCGCGAGGGCTGGATACGGATAGCCCCTGGACGTGGAAGTCAGAAAAATGGAGGTAAGAAAATAAAAGGATAATACCTTCGGTTCCCTCGGGCGCATGTGTAATCACGACATCAGAAAAGGGGACGCTCGGCGACTTGGCGCGAGATGGAACAGAGGGAGCTGATTGAAGCGAGGAGTTATTTAAAAGTTCTGGCGGGCACTAGAAAAAGGACTTACGAGCGGGAGATGGCGGGTGGGCGCCAGACCCTTCCTCCTCGACAGCGGGGTCGGAATCGGAGTCGGAGGAAGAAGATGGAACACGACGGCGCTTGAGGCGATTGGCGCGAGGAGCCTCGTCGTCAGAGTCTGAGCCAGCGGCTTCGGAATTATGGCCCGCGGAAGCTTCCTCGGCCTCGTCGTCAACTGGATAAGAGGAGTTAGCGCCGGAAGAAAACATGAAAGATAAAGTGGAAAATTACTCAATGGGTGGGTCGGGGTGTCGCCCCTCATCCAAGGTTCAGAGTCAAAGCTGGCGATCGAGGCGGCACCAGGAGAAGCCCGAGGAGACTCGACGGGAGGCGATTCGGCGTGATCTGACTCTGCGTCGGCCGGAGGTGTTGGCGCCAGGGGAGGGATCGCGAAACCACGGAGTATTCGGTCCTTGAAACAGAAAAATAGGGTCAGATAAAATCAGAAGGGCATTCGCGCCAGGGAATTAACAGTAAGGACTTACCAGGTGCTTTGGAATCAAATCGTCAAAGGAAAGGGCTTCTCTGAAGCCAGGAAGGCGGACCTCGCGGGCGGGAACAGCGCGGAAGATGCGCGCCACACCGGCGAGGAAAGCGATCCCCAACGGAGGCTCAGGTCCCGGGTAGTTGGCGCGGACGATCTGATGGTCGTGCTGAGTTCGCGCCAACAATTAGAAAACCACGATAACAAAAGAGGAAAAGAAAATGGTCGGGAAACGCACCAGGATTGATTTGAGCGGCATCAAAAGACGCGCCAGGTCTTTGGCCTTGGCGCCTTGGAAGTTCTGGGATGAAAAATACCAGCAGAGGGTGTACATGGTGTCTTGGGGGATTAACCGAAGCATCAGCCAGTAATCTCCCGAAGCGGCGGCGATGGCTGCAGGGGACGGCATCTTGGTGAAGAAAACAGGAAGGGTGGGGCGCCTCGGTTGGGAGGCCCTCCTTTTATACATCTGGCGTTTGCACCAGTTGTGGTGACGAGAAGCGGCGCCATGCTGCGCCCCTGGAGCAACGGAAAGTTAGAAACTTAAGCGACAATTCACGAACTGGCGCTTAGCTATTATTACCCGGCGGCTAACGCTGCCGAGGGGAGCCGAAAATGGACGGTTGTCGAGATCACGGAAAACTAGCCCAGAAAGGAAGTAGGATGACGTGCAGACGTAATAACGCGGAGTCGGGCCCTGTGCACAGCCTTGATCGGCGCCAGCAATTGGGTTTTTGGAATGATCGCCGCCGACTTACGAAAAGCACGCGCCAGAAATAGCAAGGGGCGCCCACGATTGGGTCTTACAAACCGTGGGCCTGGAAAAATGATGGAGAACAAAAATGCGATAACTACCCAAAAAGGAACCAGGAGCACGAGCTTACCCCTGACTGGGGACAGTCAGTAGCTCAGAATGGGGGAGATGATAAGGCGTGCATCTTTGCGCACCTGAAATCTTTGTTTTCGTACAAGTACAAGCGGATGGCTAGTACTTGTGACTCCAGTAAGACTAGAGGGCACTGGTTCAATCCCGGAACTGAGTGTTAAGCCGTTAGATGCATTGCAAACTAGCATAACCAACAAAGGAAGACTGGGTTGCCGTCCGAGGTACTCTTCACGGGGGCTTAGGATACTGGCCTGGCTTCAAAACACACTAGCTAGCCATAGGACTCACCCGGCGCGGAGTATTAAACCAATGCTACAAGTTCGGTGTCAATATGGATGTTAGGCAATCAAGGGACTTTGGAAGGAAACAGGAGAGACTAGCTATTGGCGCGAGGCTTTGAACTGAGGCCAAGGAGATTATGAAGGGTTTCCCAAAATAGAAGCCAGTTGGCGCCAGGAAATCGACAATGAAGCGAGCGCGCGCCAGTATAAATTGGAGCGTACTCAAACGGGTCAGCACCAGGCTACATGCTGAGAGCTGGCGCCAACCCTTGAAGTAAACTAAGGAGCGAGGGTAATGCATACCTTGGCGCGAGGATCTCATAAGGAAGAAAGAATCCGAAAGAGGAAATTTGCACAAGTCGGCGCCAGGAAGTCTATAAATAGTTGGCGCCGACTTCCCTCGAATTCCCTCGATGAACTCAAGGATGTCCTGAGTAATGAAGGCTTACCAGGAGGCTTGGCACTCGCTTAGAGAGGCTATTAGCCGATGGTATTAGTAGGAGACAATTATGAAGTAGAGGACTTTAGCGAAGCTAGCCGACGAAGGGCAGCCCTTTTTGGGTTGAATTCGCTAAGAGCTGGCCTCTCATTGGTCCAAGGAAGTGCTGCGGCTTTCTAAGGCTCGCTAAGGAGAAAGGTGCACCACGGATGGAGCCAAAGAGCTCGCTTATACCTTATTATTACTCATTCAACGTTTGTATATCTCGCTTAGTTCAGTAGTATAAAAGCCGCATGTAAATCAGTAGATAGACAGTGAAAACTCCCCCGTTATTGGCACATAGCTCTTTTGAGCTCAGAGCTCAGCTCAGTCACTGGACAACTCGCCTAAGAGCCTACACTATACTCATCTGCCGTCCCAGTCACTGAACCCTTGCAAGTTCACACTCGGCGCCAGCCCAGTCACTAGTCGGCGCCAGCTTCCTACCACACACTCATCCCGCGCCAAGTCCCTGAATTATTGCAAGAGTTCAAACTCGCGCCGGCCCAGTCACTGTGCTAGAGCCTTAGAGCCAACCTTCCACACTCAGCTCCTCTACCCCTCTTCGGTGTCCGCCCAGTCACTGGCCTAGGTGTCTAGTCGGCTTTGTCTATCACACTCGGTTGCCTGCTCAGTCACTGAACTTACGTTCAAACTCGGCGCCAGCTCAGTCACTGTGACATTGCTCAGCCCGCTCTCTGCATACTCGGTTCGCGCCAGTCACTGAACCTTGCAAGTTCACACTCGCGCCAGCTCAGTCACTGTGTTAGCTTTCTACGCCCTTCCCCACACTCATCGGCCCGTCTTCTATTTATAAGTCCAATCTCTGGCGCGAGCCACTTCACTCGTAGACTTAAAACATCTACACCCTCGTCGATAAGACATCTGGAGACACTGTTATATAAAGGAGGATCTTCCACCCACTAAAGTACCTGTGGTCTTTCTACTGAAATTGAAGGGTCGATACAAGTACCCGTCTCCCCGAGCTAAATAACGATAAGACTGTTGGAGTGATTGGTTGTTGAAGTTTAGTGTGATTAGAGTTAAGACTTATTGTCTTACTCTTTTGATATTAGATTTCACGGCTGTACGCCTCTGCGCCGTTTCAACGAGACGGTAACGACGGACGAGGGCCACGAGGCACTGCAGCGGATTAAAATAATGCGATACATGGATCACCTATTTCAGTCTCAATCCACCCAAATTTAGTTTCATCCGGTTATACTCCGCGCCATCCTTAGGGCACTGGACGAGGTAACCCGCACACAGTATCACACTGAAAATCACCTCTATTCTTTCCCCAATGATGAAGACGAGGTTGAACGTGACGTCGAGGTAGGAATTCCGTCGATGAGGACGCGAGAACAGTGCACGAAGAAAGCAGGCCGAAGGTCACTTCTTGTGTGCGAAAAAAATGACTCGGCGGTCCGGCGACAGATATTCCTCTTTGCTTGTCTCCTGATTGCCATCTACAAAGCATTCCTGGACCGACAGCCACCGGCTGCAACATCTGACAGGGCGGCAGATTTGGGAGGCCCACTGATCTTAGCGCAGTCTGTTGTTTCCTGGGGATTGACCCGGAGTTATCTTCCCGAGGAAAGCGCGTCCCCCAAGAAACCATAGCTCCGACAAGTATCCTGCTACTCCCATGTTTCCTTTCTCTACTCCACCTCTTCCTCACGCACGAGGTCGATAATGTGGTGATATCAGGAGGAAATTCCACAGTATAAAACCGACTAACCTTGTACCGTTTCTAACAGTACCCAACTCCCTTCCAAAAATCCTTCTGCAGCCATGTCGCGATCTGGTTTGCTCGTAATCGCTGCTCTTCTCCCCGTCGCCCTCAGTCAATTGGCTGGAACGAACACCCCAGAGGTTCATCCGGCTCTGACCTGGCAGAAATGTACCGGAACGGGGGGTAATGTTGAACATTGTTGTATGAAGTTCGGTGTTTGATCATTTCATTCAGGGACCTCTTGCACCACCCAGTCTTCCACGGTCGTTCTCGACTCCAACTGGCGTTGGCTTCACGATGGCGTTAGTGGTGACACAAACTGCTACACAGGTTGGTCTATATATTCGGAATATCCAGACATCTTGCCGACGTCGCTGTAGGGAATACCTGGGACACTACATTTTGCCCCGACGGCAAGACCTGCGCTGCGAACTGCGCTCTCGATGGTGAGTTATCCGCTCGAATAACCGATCAAGACTCATTTGCTCTCCCAGGCGCTGACTACTCAGGGACATACGGGATCAGCACCAGCGGAAATGCGCTCACTCTCAAATTCGTCACCGGCTCAAACGTCGGTAGTCGTGTCTATTTGATGGCTCCGGGCAGCACAACGGAGTACCAAACCTTTAACTTCGAAAACCAGGAATTCGTGAGTCGTTCGCAGTTCATTCAGCCTTTCGATTGCTAAGCTGTCGCTTTCACTTTAGACGTAAGTGTTTCATGAACTGATCAAGACATGAGTCTGAATGGCCACAGATTCGACGTTGATGTATCCCAGGTTCGTCTATCGTCTTTTTTTTCCAGAGATGACCCACGATCCTTCTTCTTTAGCTGCCTTGTGGTCTCAACGGCGCTCTCTACTTCTCCCAAATGGACGCCGACGGTGGTGTGGCGAAATCTGCTGGAACTAACAAGGCCGGGGCCAACTTTGGCACGGGTTATTGCGACTCACAGTGCCCCAGAGACATGAAGTTTATCAACGGAGTCGCCAACGTAGCAGGATGGTCCCCCGATTCCAATAACGGTACGTCAGGATTTTCATCCGGACTTCAGTGGAGCTAATATGAGTTTATACAGCGAATACTGGCACTGTAAGTCATTTTTTGTTTGTTATTTTTATTTTTGATCGCTGACACTTGCCAGGGCAGTATGGGTGGGTGGACAATTGGAATAACGCTCAAAGCCGCTGCTAATTTCGGTCTCCAGGTACCTGCTGCCCAGAAATGGATGTCTGGGTGCGTGAAAAGCTTATTCAGGCGTCTCTGAACTTATCGTTCTCTCATAGGAAGCGAACTCGGTTCGTCGGAAACCAAATTTCGACAATTTAGACCTAACCTCTTGCAGGTCTCCGCCGCAGTTACCCCGCATCCTTGCTGTATGTCTGGCCATTTTCCTAGCGCAATTGGAGCTAATATCCATCATAGCTACTCTCGGACAAAGTACTTGCACCGGAACCACCTGTTCTGCAGCAAACTCGTAAGGAACCCTTGCGTGGACGCATTCAAAAGTTGACAACTACCCCAGCACCCAAGGTACTTGTGACCAGGCCGGCTGCGACTTCAACTCGTATCGCATGGGCAACACGACGTTCTATGGTCCTGGCCTCACCATCGACACGAAGCAGAAAATCACCGTCGTCACCCAATTTGTCGGTTCACCAATTACCTCCATCAAACGTTTCTACGTCCAGAACGGCAAAGTCATTCCCAATTCGAACAGCAACATCGCTGGTAATTCTCCTTGTGATCTTGAAAGGCGTGAATAACACTCGGAATTCAGGTGTGACCGGGAATTCCATCTCGGACAGTTTCTGTGCCGCTCGTAAGATAATCCCGCATTCATCGGATCCACTTTTCACTTGGACATCACAGAAAAGACCGCTTTCGGTGACACGAACACCTTTGCGTCCAAGGGTGGATTGGCCGGCATGTCGGAGGCTGCCGCTGCTGGAATGGTCCTTGTCATGTCTATCTGGGTATTCGCTCTCTTTTTTTACCTTGAAACAACGCTCTAAATCCGCATTGCAGGATGACTATGCCGCCGATATGCTCTGGTACCGTCTAGTTTTCACTGGATTTCTGTTGAAACTGATTGTCTTTTGTAGGCTCGACGCTCCTTACCCGCCCACCAAAGCGGCCAGCTCTCCCGGTGTTACGTGAGTCCCTCCAGTCGTTTCGTAGATGGCACTCCTCACGATTCCAGTCGTGGAACTTGCTCGGCGAGCTCTGGAGTTCCCTCTCAAGTGGAATCTGCCAGCCCCAACGCCCAGGTCATCTATTCGAACATCAAGTTCGGACCCATCGGTTCGACATTCGCTGAACCGGCTTGAGATCCTGGATTGGCATCTTCGTAGCTGATCGAAAGTGTCTTTCAAACTTTATATATTTGTATCTTTTGCTCCACAATATACGCATTCTCCGAAGAAGTCTTCAGATGAAGCGCGGAGCTCACACCGCAATCCCCTGTTTTGCTTGAGGTTCAGTTTCACCTATCGTACAGTGCCTACAGTGGACTCTTCAAAATTGGATGCTGATTCAGATTCTATTAAACATCCATTGGGCGCTTGAGGAGTCGAGCCGCAACCCGCCAGCCCTCGGGAACTCCTCTTTTCACCCAAATCCAGACTTCGTTCGCCCTGGAAACTACCTGCTCTGATTATTGAACTTTTCAAGTAATCTGGTTTGCGCGCGCTGCTCGTTGGATTCATGGATCAGTGCACGCCTTGTATTGGTCTCTCTTGACTTGAAGCTTCATCTCTTGGCGCGGAAGGCCTGGAGAATCAAATTGCTTCGAAAATCGAACCCGCCATGCGCCCACTCGCCGAATACTAACCTGGAAGCGGCTCAGGATTATTCTCCGGCGAGTATCGTTCTGGGTTGTCACTTGCCCCATTGGGAGGAGCAAGTAATTTCAGTGCCGTCAAGTCTAATGTGTGGGGCGGGGCGGCTGCGGATATCTGGCCCACGCTCTCCATCTGTAATTAATCACAACATCCTCCATCGCCACAAAGCGTCATGTCACCTCGTTTTCTCCAGTTCTTCTCCCAAGTTCCTATATATTATTTGCCTCCGACCAGTTCGGCAAGACAACCCAAAGGCGACCGACTAAAAACCTGCCTCGACAAGTCCAGCTTTATACTTTCGCCGGTGTGAAGGTCAGAATGTTCCTAGCAAGGGCCCTTGCGTAGGAACTCAACTCGTCTGTATCCAAGGCGGATGGATCGAGGGATACTGTCTCACGGATTCCATGATAGGGTGTGTGACACGGGGCTGGCTGCATGGACGTTCGTGGATCCGGGCTCGAAGTACATGTACCTCAAATCAGATCTATCGTTGCAATCATTATCCTCCGTTTTGAGGGTGAAAAGCATGTAGCTGATACTAAGCCTCTTTGAAGGTTAGCTTGAGGCAAGGTAGACATATCTCCCATACTAGTAGCCAAGAACGTCTAGCACGGCGAGCAAGATCAATGCCGGACTCCTCGAGTTGCTCCATATATGTTTCACCTGGCTGCGCCGCTGCGGCATACTCAGAGATCGAATGATAACGCAAGATTCCATCTAGAGGCCGCTAATCCCACAATTTTGAACATGCAGCGTCGTGAGTTGTCAACACGGGCTCGACGGACAGTTAGCACCAGCCATATTTCTTCCGAATAATCGTCTCCTGTTGCCGTGGTCTGCGCTTCACTAAGTGCTGGCAAGGTTCGGTTCGATTCAGGCTCAGCCCACTTTCCTCTGAACCCCGAACTTGGCTCCCGCGTCCGGTTCAATAAATCCCTGAACCTTGAACCTGAACCGGGCGTTCAGGTTCAACGCGTTCGGTTCGGCGTTCAGCCGCGTCCCAACGCATAACCGAACGGATTTTTTCTGGAGCGCAAAAATATATTATTTGAGGGGCGAAAGAAGAATTCACAAGTGTGCTTGCATGAAGTATTTACACATTAATAGCACTGTCATCCGCTTCGTCGACTGCTGGACCTCGGAAATCAGCATGGAGTTCCGCGATGAGCGGCAATATGCCGAGCCGCGATTGACCCAGACCGTTGTGATATGCACTTTTCAAATTGAAGTGCCACGAACATATCTGTGCCCAAGGCTCGTCGCCGCTTTGATGTTGTTGGCATCTACGGCGAGGGTGGAAGGGCGAGTAGTACGAGAGCAGTGGCGAGAACCTGAAACCCTTCGAAGGAGGGGAGTGAAGCCCAGTGAAAGCCTGAATCGGGACGGAGGAAGCAAAGGACGAAGGACAAAAAATCGGGACTGTGTCATCGGCCTCAGCGAAGAAAGAAATAGATCTTGGCAGCATCCCGGAGCGAGCCGTCCGCGATGTTGAGCATCGCAGAGATGGGAGGATTAGTGCGAGTGTGCAACGACG
Organism: Mycena latifolia; assembly: GCA_029289555.1. Lineage (NCBI taxonomy): Eukaryota > Fungi > Basidiomycota > Agaricomycetes > Agaricales > Mycenaceae > Mycena > Mycena latifolia. Next base: position 172,559 of record JARJLE010000129.1, on the reverse strand, counting down.
GCAGAAGAATCCATCTCGCCTGCTTATATCGATAAACTGCATAGAATGGAGCCATAACATTGTTCGTCACAGGTGCATCAAGCTCAAATTTCCTCTGCTCCTCGACTCTACAATATCGGTGTCTTTCAATGGTCCAGACAAGGCGCCGCTCTACGGATCTCAGGGCAACTGTACATCGCGTGAAATTGGAAGAACGTACGAGTGCAGGCTGAGTTATGGAATCTAAAGCTGCCATGCGAGACGCCCGCCTCCGTCCTGCATCCCTTCACCGTGTTTCGGTTATTCCCTCGTCAGCCAGCTTCACTTTGACTCGCCTCCATCTTGGTTTGTATCAAGTCTGAATGGATGTGGCGCAGCAACTCGGACTTTCCGCGACTGACCGGTTCCACCATCTTCGTCTCGTTTCCTCTGCGCGGAGTCCCTTGGTGGTCGTACGATCTCAACCGTCGTTCTACTTCTGTGGGGGCGCCTGGAATTTGCATTCTTTGGTGGCTATACAGAGGAAATATTGGAGCTCAGGAATGAATTGGGAATGATTAAGTACGACATAATATATGAAAGATACACTAAATACAGGTATTCATCTATGCGAGAACGACGGAGGGAGACGCCACAGCGGGCGGCGGGTAGAGGGACGGAGGGTCGAAGGTCCAGGGCTGAGGATGGCCCACAGTCAATGGCTTTGAGGCGCTGAGCGGCGAGACGCCGAAACGATGAGAAGGGGGGTAACGAGGAGCCGTACGCCCTTGCAATTGCGAGGCCGAGGGAGTGGATCCGGGTGGGCGTAGGGAGCCGGTGGAATTGATGTGCATGCGCCGGGTGGCGGGGGAAAGTACCGGGGATGGCGTCTCGCGGCCGCTAACGCTCTCACCATTCACACCAGCACAAAGGCCCCCCCGTTGCACGCCTTCCGCGTCATGCAGAGACCACGCGCTAGCCAAGACGGGAGGGTCTGCGCGTGCGGCATGGGTGGGTGGTCTTGCGCGCGGCTGCGGAGGCGTGCTGGGCAGGCGACGATTGCGATTGCGAATGCGGAGCCCACGGCACATAGGTACAGTCAGATCACCATTCGCCGAATAAGAGAGACTGCGACCGTACTGGAGCAGCAGTGGATACAGAACGCAGGCGTTGATAAGCGGTGCGAGGAAGAGGCGATGCCTAGAACCGCGCGGTGTAGACTGGCAGCGCCAGTGAAAAGTCTTCCAGTGAGTGGGAGTGGTAGATAGAGCAGTCTCGATTGCGCACCTTTACCCAGATTCGAGGGCACGGCATCCGGAACGAAGAAATGGGGTTGTAGGCGAACGTGGGACGGAGGCGTACGCGGACATGGTGTCCGAGGGGCGCCTCGAACAAGAAGGGCGATACGGCGTCGAGAATTGTTGCAGCGGATGGGGAACGTGCGTCGTGGACAACGCTTGAGCTGGATGCGGCTCGCAAAGTCGGCGGGTTAGGCATGAAGCAACAAGTGCGATCGTAGCGGCACGGAGAACGGATGGGGGGTGGGTCCAATGATGACGACGGGCGCGGTGAGAGCGTCAGAGGAAGTGTCGCTGCAGGGCGGAGGGGCGTGGTGGCGGGTAGGGGATTGCAGCGCGGACGGTCGCAGGAGGATAGTGGACGCAGCGGAGAACTGCGGCGATGTGCGGCGATGGCAGACGGGGTATAGCAGTGCGCAGCGGGTTTAGGGATGGTGTGAGAGACGGGGTAGCGCTGTTAGAGCGCGCAGAAGTCAGTATGAGCAGTAGATACGGGAAAGTATGATTGCGCACCGTTTCGTCAAAGACTGGGTGTGCACAACATCTCTAGAGGAAAGGCGCGGCGGGCGAGGCGTAGGTAGAGATAGGTGGCACGCGCACGGATTGTAGACGAGAGATGGCAATACACATTGGGTTATGCAGCGAATACGGGACTTGAGCCAGAAATGGGTGGCGGGCAGCCGAGGAAAGCTTCTGTAGGGTCGTGGATGGCGGTGGATGGTGGGCTATTTGAGCGGAGAACGCGGCTAGTTGACAAGGGATACGGGTAGTTGAGCAAGGGATTGAGCTAATGGCGGGAGTAGAGCACGGCACGGGGCACATCGATCCGCTGGCAACGCTGATGGGAGACAGGCGCAAACAACGCGTCGCGTCGAGCCATCGCAGGAGGCAGCGGAGGATGGACAGGACGAGGACGCGTTGATGGGGATTGTCGGGACGGGTCGGGTGGTGGCGGCATTTGGCTGGCTTGCGGCGGCCGGACCGGCGGGGGGTGGCCGAGACATGGCGGGTCGGGTGGCGGCCGATTTCGAACAAACTGGATCATATATACTGGGGCTCTTATCTGAGTTCTATTGCCCTGGGCGTCTCTGTTTGCAATTTACTCAATCCCAAATAACGCCATTTACGGCCCAAATTTACACTAGATCCCTCGGTCTACTTCGAAGGCCGAGCACCACAGTCAACGCTGTCGTTCGGAAATGCCACCATTCTGTTGGTTGTGCCCTCCTTAACGGCATGTTGATTGTTTTCAATGTCCGCTGGGGATCTTTTTTCAGAAAGTGGGTTGCTCTCCAGGGTTTGAGCAAATCATTTTCATTAGTCTTGATCTCGACAGCACCGAACCGATGACTCAGAGGGGTTCCGAAGTATCTTGCACAGCAACCTCCGTCGATGAGCTCCACCACGAGTTCAACTTTACTGAAATTAAATGTATGCCGGGGGACAACCGTTACGTCTTTACGTTAACGCTGCCGCCTCACTTAGGTCCCTGTAGATGGAATGCGATTCTCAAGGTGTCTGTTTCCATTTCTATTTCACCGGGCATTAGGGCAGTGTATATGCCGGGGAAGTGTGGTGGTTAAACGCATGTAGACAATTTCTGTAACACCACATTTGACTCGTGTTCCTTGGCTCTGGCTAAATCAAACGTCGCGCGCCTAGCCGATTTTGGGGCAGAATCCTCCCAAGGCAACGCAGTGACTTCCGCCGACGTCATCACAATATATTTTGGTAATGGAATGTAAAGACTCGCCTAGTCGTAAATGAACCGCAGCAAAACTCGGTGTCTGTGCCTGTTGAAGTGAGGGGTGAATAACCTGAGAATGAAACATCACGATCCAGGATCATACATGCGGGTACCTGTCATGAAAGGTCAGAAGTCGACTCATAAACCGTACGATAGCAACCGAGACATACACACGGCGGCGGGCATGCGGCCTCCTATGAAAGGTATCAGATCAACGGTCACTATACGGCGCAGAAACGCATACAGTGGGCCCACCACTATCGCCACAGTTCTATGAGTCATCTTAAAAATGCGACACAAGATCCACGACACTCACAGGGAATGGCCATAGCTCCTTGGGCGAGGACAAAGAAGAGGAGAGCGCTCGAGATGAACTTGTTCAACATTCTGTAAGTGAATTATCCGTGTCAAAATCAGCCTCTGATATATGAAGGCGGGAAGCAATATCCGCAAGGAAATGGACTTGTTACATAGCCAGGCCGGAACTAGCGGCCCTGCTCTCGGCAGACTAGCGAGAATTAGGAACGGATCCGGTGCCCGTGGATGTGTCCTGCCGCTGCTGCGGGATCTCTAACAGGCATACCCGGACCTTCAATTGAGAGTGGATACACTGAACTTGACATGCATAGGAGTCTGGTCCGTAGTCGTCACATGAGCCGCAAGAAATGCAGTTGGGTCTCTGGGCCATTGAGTGACAACATGGATTGAATTGGTGAGTTCTTACGTCGCCGCTGCTGGAGCGACGTGACCCTTAGACGAATGAATGGTTGGTTTGAAACAAATACATCTGAACCGAAATGTAAATTTTTATCATCGATGTATAGAAACGCGGGATGCAAAGTACGTCATTACTACACCACCAGCCCTGAGTCTCGATTTGAGTCACCGTAGAATTGTTGCATGGAGATTATCTACCAATGTTGTACAGGTCCACAATGACCCGGTATTGAGATCCGAAAGCTGAGAGCCCTGCAAGATATCGAAATTGACGGTCGCGCCGATGTCGTTGGTCACAGGTCACCCAGTGGTCGGCTTGCGATCTCCTCACGACATTCTGGCTGATCCCTCCACTTTGTCGCGCATATAATCTTCCTCTGGCCTTGAACCCGAGCTCTCGACCATGCCCGCAACAACCCTCCCCAAAGGAGGCCTTGGCTGCACCGTGTGCTCATATCAACGATGTAGAAGAAAGGGTATGTCCGGGGGTGGACTGAGGAGGTGCCTGGTCGTGCTGGGATCTGTGAATAAGAGTGCCGTAGAATGCCGAGAGCCCGGAGGAAGAATCTGAAGTAAGAGTAGACTATAATCTGGACTCAGGATAAGAAGAAACTCAGCTCAGAGGCTCGCAATGGCTCAGAAAAGCGCAGGAAGAGGCTCAGAAATCGATGGTGGTGGCGGGAAGCAAGGAGCGAACCCCTGTACATGACAGCGGTAACGACAGTAAATACGATCGGTCCAAAAATAGGTAAAGAGTCCGTAGTATATGTGCCTCCGCTAGAGCGAGAACTCTCGCCGTCGAACCAACCGGGAGCTGCGCATAGACGAAATAGGGAGAGCACGTTGCACCGCTCAACGGTGACTTGTGGGTGCCCAGGCCACAGTCGGCTCAATCCCCGGCGTAGTCCGAGAAGGCCGAAGACTCGGGTCTGCGCTCGTCGCATTGGCGTACGTAAATGGAACAAGGAAATGTCTGTAAAGAGTCAATAGGTAAGTAAATAAACGAGTGCGAGAGTGTAAATGTGAGATGAGAAACATATCAATCGGGAACCAATATTTATTGCCGTGGTCGGAGACTCGGTGCAGAAGCATTGGAAGGAATACGAAGGAGTGTATATAGCGCTCGAGGGAATCGGGGGTGTCGGAGATGCTGATATGTTGTGCTCGCTTCGATTCGATGGTTGAGACGGGCAGCGCACGCGGAATAGCACTCGACGCGGTCAGGTGATCGCGATTGCCAGACTCGCTGAATGCCCGAAGGGGCCTATGGCGACGTGGGAGCCATATGGCACTTCCACAACGACAGCTCTCAACGCCGCCTCTCTTCCTCATTCCGCACAAAAAAACAGCTTAAGCCGCCGTAACATGCAGACTTCCTGCCCCACCTCTCTGTCGCCCTCATCACATGCCTCGAGCCTCATCCGTGCCATTCTCACGAGGCCAACTCCAAACCCACAGCCGTCGAAGAGTCCTTGCAGATTCGAATACCAGTCCAGATGACCTCCGAATGCCGGGCCTCTTCCCTTCACCGCAGCAGCGCCCTGTTTACAAAACATTCGGGCTGTGTGCCAGTGGGAGTGACTGGTCTTCAACACCCGGAGACTCTGGGCCGGGCATCTGTATCCGGCCGCTTGTCATGGCATCTCACCCACGTCCACACCGCGCAGGACGCGATGGGAAAGGACGTACTAGCCCAATTCCGATATGGCCGCACGGCGCGAAACGGGTGCACACGCACGGGCATGCGCGACTTGTACCACTTTTCCAATGCCGCCGTCCGTTTTGCTCGGCTGGAGAAGGCGTGCCGCAGAATGACACCTGTGCGCGCGAGGAGCCATTCTGTGAAGTGCGCCGAGGGGTCCACCGCTCAGGAAATCCTGCACGAGGACACGTATCATTCCAGACAAGCGGCCACGACCCGGTATTGAGGAGGAGCAGTGTGAGGACCTTGCCCGCCGTCGGCGCGAACCGGAGGGTCTGCAACTCTGCGTAACGATCGGGAGGATCGCGGCCGTTGTGGGAATACGCCAGGCGCGTATATCGAGGGATGGGACATGCCTGGCCAATGAGGACATGCTGCAGTACTGGGGCGATTTTTTGGGGGGGAGGATCAAGGGAGGATCAGCATTGCGCGGACTCGGACACGTGGGTCGATATGACTCAGCCATCCGGCTATCACCGGCCGAGTGTAGCAACGGCTATAAGTTAATATTATAAGCCTCAATAGGCTTTGATCTGGCATTACTTTCACCGGCATCGCAGCCGTGTACGAGAACGGGAGCTACGAAGAAAGAATAAGGCCTCTGGATCACTGGACCGACAACAGGTAAAAAGATACAATATTATATCGTAATTCAGACACGAGGAATCGAACCCCAAACTGCCTTGACAACAACTCGACGAGGCCGTGTTCCATACACCATGTCCGATGCTTTCAACTCCTGGCCAGCTTATTATGCTGGCAATTCTTTCAGTAAGGTACTACATCGAAGCTGGAATCGACGAGGTTCTTTGGATCCACCATGGATCCTTCCAACTCAGCCTGACTTCCGGCAAGGCGGCCATCAACCAACAGTTGATCCCAACACACCGCGCGGCTCGGGAACGCTCATCTTGCTTCCTACCATCTTCGTGATTCGGGAGAGCCATTAGGATGGTCACCAACGCTTTTCAGGCAACCGCCATTGCGGAAATTTGCAAGAGACAACAGTCCCCACAGAGCTATGATCTATCAATAGAGCGAGTGAATTCTGGTTGAGAGTCCCAGTGTTGGCTTAATGCTTAAGGACTTAATTTGGTTAAGGGTTAAGGCCTTAACATAAGGGTTAATGGTGGAGCCTCCGAGCGGTTAAGGCTTAAGGATCCAGCCCGGGAGCGGCCGGACTTCGGGTGGTGCCGGATTTCAACCAAAATTCACGCAGTTGAGAAACAGATCTGAAGGAATGGGACATTTGGACCTCTTCCAGCAATACTACAGCACACAGTGCGGCCAGTAAATTTTCTGGATGACAATACATCATCAGGCTGAACTTCTAAAAGTTAAACCAGCTACCGTGCCAGATACAGAGGACAATCCAAGCCTGTCTGAATGACAACCAACCATGAGAGTGGCTCCTCATTGCCTTGGCCACCTTTTGGCACCTTCGTGCAATGCTTGGAGCAGTAGAATTGAGCGTAGGAAACTATTTCCTAAAATGGATATAAGCCCTTAACCCTGCCCTTACGATTAAGCCTTAAGCCTTAATAACCCTTAACGGCCGCGAGAGAGGGTCCATAAGGGTTAAGAGCCAACACTGTTTGAGACTTGTAATAGAATCGTAACCTGCTGCGATACGCAACGCAGATCCGAAATCACCAGCTGTTTTCCGCACCATTTCCGCGCCCAACATGGGGAGGTACGCTCTGGTCCCTCAAGGCAGTGCCGTGTGGGCTATGTAGCACCTGCGCTTACTGCGAAAAAACTTTAGAGTTGATCTCCACCCACCTCGCCCACAGTTGATCTGTCAGCTTTATCCTCACGCAAGATGTTTCAGCCTCTTCTGCTACTCTCTGTAGCGTTTCCGATATCCACGAATGCGCGGCCAATCCATATGCGCGACGGCATGAATGGCACTGGGGTTTCGTCAATGGCCAGCACATCAAGCATCGTGTCAATATCGAGCTTGCTGACCTCTTCCAGCCCCTCGTCCTCTCTCCCTGAGCCTTCCCCTCCTCTGTCTTCCGGTGTCCCTCCAATGTCCGGTGCTGTAAGCAATAGCGCCTGTCAACAAGTTTTGTCGCGGCGCCCCCTGCGAATTCAGCATCAGATTCCGCCAGCGGGATCGTGACGGCTTCGGCTACATCGACAAGTTCTCTCGCGCTCCCCAGCTCGCTCTCCAATTCCACAGCTCCACCTGCAAATTCCACTGGGTCAGCCAACGGGACCGCCTCGTCCGGATCCCTGGTCATCGCGCACTTTATGGTAGGCAACGTCGCCTCATACACGATGCAAAACTGGGCCAATGGTGCGTGCATTCCGCGTCATCTATCATATCCTGACCTGCCCACGCCCTAGACATTGCCCTCGCCTCGTCCAAGGGTCTTGACGGATTTGTCTTGAATCTGGGCTCAGACAGTTGGCAGCCCGACAAGGTCGCGGACGCGTTCACCGCGGCGAAGAGCGCGGGCAGCGCCTTCCGCATCGGCTTCAACTTCGACATGACGGTGATGCCCTGCACTACCGCGGACGATGCGGCGCTGCTGCAGAAGTACATCACGACCTACAGCGCGCATCCGAACGTGCTGCAGTTCGCGGGCAAGATGCTCATCTCGACGTTCTCGGGCGAAAAGTGCACCTTTGGGGAAGACTCCGTCGACGCTGGATGGACGAGTGCAGTAAAGACGGGCCCGCCGGTGCATTCCATCCCCGCGTTTTTCGTTGACCCCGCAACGCTCGGCACATACCAGTCCATCGATGGCGCGTTTAACGTGCGTATTTCCTCCTTAGTTCCAATGTATTAAATTGCTAATTGTGGCAAAGTGGAACGGCGGGTGGCCGCAGTCGAAGGTGGACACGAGCTTCGATACCGATACGACGTACGTCTCTGGTCTCGGCGGGAAAACGTATCTAGGCGCCGTGTCGCCGTGGTTCTTCACGCACTACGGTGCAGACAGCTTTAACAAGAACTGGATCTACAACTTTGACGACTGGCTGTTCAGCGAGCGCTGGGAGGTCCTCATCAAGAACCGCGAGCAGGTCCCCATTGTCGAGGTCATCACCTGGAACGGTATGGCCACTTCAAACACCCACCCACCATCTCCTGATATTCACCCGATCATTCCCTGTTCCTAGATTACGGCGAATCGCACTACGTGGGTCCGATCGAGGGCTCGCAGCCTAATTCACAGGCCTGGGTAAACGGATTTGATTACCAAGGTCTGTCAGCTCCTTCCAAATAAAAATCGCGGGCTTGAATCGCAACATTTCAGGCTGGTTGGATGTCATGGAATACTACATCGCGTACTATAAGACTGGAGCAGCACCGACGATTGCCAAGGATAGCATATTCCTGTGGGCGAAACTCTATCTCACCGCTGCCACGGCGCCGGACCCAGTTGGTCCGCCACGAGACGCGGTGAGTACCACGCTGCCTATGGGGTGGCATGGCACTGAAATATTTCACGCAGGACTGGGCGGCGAACATGCTTTGGGCGCAGTTCCATCTCACGCAGCCCGCAGACCTCACCCTAACGTGCGGCTCATCGACGCAGACATTCAGCAGCGTTCCGGTAGGAATTTCGAAGCAGAAGCTCGAGCTGAAGGACGACTGCAACATCGCAGCGAAGATAACACGGGGCGGGAGCGATGTGGTGACGTTCGCGCCTGCGGGCATGAATTTCAGCACAAAGCCGCCGTCGTACAATTTTAATGCCTTCGTCGCAGCGTCACCACCGTAGGCAGAGCATTCACGACAAACGAACCAGAATGTATACAATAGAGTAACTTTACGACCTTATGACTTCGGATCTCCACGTGGCCCTGCGGTGTAAATTGAGAAGATATCGTCTCCAGTCCTTTAACGACAGTAAGGAGTAGTTCCTTGGTGGAGAATTTGATCCTTATTCAGCGCTCGTTGCAGACTTGAATGTGATGAACACTACGATGGGTTAGTTCACATGATCGAGCGGGTTTCAGCCCGATCCGGTTCCGCGGAGGATTACGAATGAAGAGCAGGCGTTGGAGGATCTCGAGGTGCTGGACAAACTGCCGATCTTGATGTGTCGGAATAACCCTGTTTGGGTTATAACGGCATGAGCAGGCTCACGGCTTACAGTGGATGACAACATGCTATAAGCCGCTGGCGGGATGGCTGATAGCAGCTTGTAATCCAACTCAAGCGGCGTAATGTACATATGGGCTTGCAAGGGATTTCGGGTTATTGCAATTGTTGAACATCAAGGCAGGGTTGCTCAGCAGTCAGAGTGTAAGTTCACTGCCCACATTCTCCCCAAGGAATTCTGCCAACCCAAACTTGAAGTTCTCATGAATTCGTGTTGAACCATAGCCCGGAACCGAACAGCCTCGGGCATCGGGCAACTCGGACATCCCCGAACATTCTCATTTCTTCTACTCCTAGCAGTTTGCCTGTGCTTCGCTACGGGACCTTTGCAATCAGAAAAAAAACTGCAGGAGCTGAGACTCCGAGAGTTAATCACGCCACTCGTCACCAACCTTCGGTTGGTTCGTCGTGGCTTGATAGACTATCCACAGCTCTTGAATTTATTCTGTGTGTTGAGTCACCTCTTGAGGTTCACCGGATAGAGATTAGAATTCAACATCTTCTCTCATGGTCTCACCACACATAATAGAACGGCTAATCGGAACGAACTAAACAGTTGGACTTGCAAAAAAGAACTTACTTCTGCCTTCAAGCTCACCTGCATCCAATGGCGACTAGCAGTAGATCTCATCTTGGAACATGTATCATGGTCTTGGATGTATTCCACCTTTTCAACCCAGATATCATGACTTCATCTGTCCAACCTATGATCATCATTCCAGCCAATTCTCGAGATGTCGAGACATCTTGGGTCCCGCACCCATCAAATTCATCCTGCAAATGATTATGCAAAATTATTGTAGTTGCCTTCACCAGTTATCATCTTCGCATGGCCCTCGTCTGATTCCCGGAAAATAACTTGGCCAATTTTGCTGGCGGACACCGATGACAGCAAGCGGAGACGTGCCAATATGACTTCAATCCCCATGTATCGCCACCTTCATCTTACAGTCCTCTGGTCCCCATCCATCGGCAAATGCTACTCATAAATTGAGACCCCGATGCTTCTTTAATTCAACTCACCATGGTCCCTTTGATCAGTGGGAGCTCGGTGCGATCCCGGGGGATCCCAGACTGTCGGAGGAAAATATTCAACATCTCAGCAGTTTATAAATAACAATCCTACAGTTGGGTGGAGAATTGAACATTCCGGTGGTGCAGTGGAGCGTATGACGTTGCGTGGAGCGGTTTATCTCAATTTATTTTACACCAATGGCCCACCAGCCAATCAACTTGTGTGGCTCATAGCTATGTAGTCTATCTACTCTATTTAAGCAGCCTCTGTAGCGTATGTAGTCCATAACCAATTATTATCTAAAGTGCTCCCCACATTTTTTTGCCATTCGTAGGCAGACTGGTGACGGGTCTAACCTCAGATTGCCGATGGTTTTGCCACCCGGCATGTTCGGTTTTGATCGATTTGCCATCACCACCCTTGGAATGGCTGCCGATATTTGAGGGGGGGGGGGGGGGGGGGTGGACGCCCCCAATGAAGGCATCAAGAGTAGCAAGCACAATCGATTACACAAACGAGTAGTTTAACTTGTTGTATGAATCATTTGCCAACCATGTACCCTACTCGTCTCTTCCCTTCCTTCAATGTTCAGCAGTGATCATTGTTCCCCTGACCTCCATCCACGCAACCATTGCAAGTCTCGATATATGTGACATGGCCGAAAATGTCCCTGCATTCGAATAGGGAATCGTTTCCGGTGCCGTATAGGCCAGCGTTGCTGAGAGCGATCTCGATATCGTGATCGTAGTTGCCTGTCAATGACATACAGTTGGCCAAGTATTGAAGAGGAAAAGTGCGAGAATGCGCACCAATGGTTCGCAAAGTGCGCCCGCAGTACAAGGAGCCTATCTTGCAGTTGCGCGCCGCAGCGCTGGTAGCAGCGACAGCCAGGGCGATCGCAGTGGTGAGAATGGTGGTGCGCATTATCAATCTGAGAGATTCCAAGTCAGAGGGAGGGCAGGAGAACAAGAAAGACCCCTGACTCACTGAGATTGAAGATGTGGGAGGGTGGTTGGAGTTTTCTGTTAGCATGCAGGGGAGCTTTATACCTACGACGCACATCGAAAATGGACAAAGTTGGGATGGATCATGCCAAGAATCGTATCTGTTGCCGTCAACTTGCCGAAGATAGGTGTGTTAACTCATCATTAACTTGTACATAAAACAGTGACGGAGAAACTGTACTTCTAGCACATTTTGCCTGTTTGCCAACTCATCATTAACTCGAGAACGCTGACGAAGAGAATTTGTTAGAAGTACATTTTTTCCGTCACCGTCTACGCAACTTGACGGCAATAGATCAACGCCGCAGGCGCCTAAAAAAAAGACCACTAAAATGTTCCACTCAGGAAGCGAGTAGGTGAGGCGAAATGTGTAAGAACTACATTCTCTCAATCACTGTTCCCAAGTTGACGGCAACAGATCCGCGAACGTCCAGGGGAAAAGAAATGACCCAAGCTCGAAGCGGCAGTTGTTGTAACTCGGCAGCGAATAGAAAGCGCCACCGTTACGCGAGGTATTTCGGTGTGGACGAGACTAAGTGCCGTACTCTAAGTACTCAGGAAGCGAGTAAGTGAGGCGAAACGTGTAAGAAGGACATTCTCTCAATCACTGTTCCCAAGTTGCCGTCCCTCACTTACTCACTTCCTGAGTACTTAGAGTACGGCACTTAGTCTCGTCCACACCGAAATACCTCGCGTAACGGTGGCGCTTTCTATTCGCTGCCGAGTTACAACAACTGCCGCTTCGAGCTTGGGTCATTTCTTTTCCCCTGGACGTTCGCGGATCTGTTGCCGTCAACTTGGGAACAGTGATTGAGAGAATGTAGTTCTTACACATTTCGCCTCACCTACTCGCTTCCTGAGTGGAACATTTTAGTGGTCTTTTTTTTAGGCGCCTGCGGTGTTGATCTATTGCCGTCAAGTTGCGTAGACGGTGACGGAAAAAATGTACTTCTAACAAATTCTCTTCGTCAGCGTTCTCGAGTTAATGATGAGTTGGCTCTGAGCAGGCTTCAGGTGTGCCTGCATAGCGGGTCTAGGAATACCTTTGGAGCGCGCGCGCAAAAAACCAAGAAGATCACAAAATCCCGATCAACTTTCAATACAGACTCCTAGATCTACGGGACTCATATTTGCAAAGGGACGGCGCTCATAAGACTAGGCGGTTTTCCACTCATTCAGCGAAGCCCTAATAGAAATCATGCGACCATTATCAAAAAACCCTATCGCTTGCGAACAATGCGACGGATCTGCATCAGGTCTAGGATGCCGAACCATCCACACGCCGCCTCCAGGACCTCTGGACTTCATAGAGCATTTGCCACGTGCCTGCACATCTTTCGGGTGTTAGTTCCTCCACTCCATTCTCTAGATAACGCAAAGACGGCTCTATCAAGATCGCGTCATCTTCGTGTATGTGTCGTGTTATTTACTATCGTGCAAGTGCCACCTCGCCGAACAGTGTCCGTGTTGTGCTCGCGCGAGAATTACATCAGGTTTGCTTTCTGGTACTCCATTTCTGCTAGCACTGAACTATTACCGGTTTGGGGCTCTCATTTCAAAGATGTGAAATTTCATCTCCGTTAGACCTGTCAATTTGTCGAGTCATGGTCCAAACTCCAGGCAATCACGTACTTCCTCAACGCTAGCACTGGTCATGGCTAAAGGCCTTCGTGAAGCCGTTGCCTGCAATTGGGTGCTGCAAACAACTTTTAAATCGAAACATGCCGCCCTTTGGTGAACATACCAAATCCTCGCGATGTTTTCCAATGGACTCCCCTTGGCAGCCTGCTACGAGCTTCGTCCGATCCACCATTGGCAAATATGTACTCCTTCAGCCTTTTCTGACACATTGATACCTCTCAGTCTCTATATTCCAAGCCTTCGTCGAGCAGTTCACATACCACACACCAAATCAGCGAGTGCAATCCGCGCGGCGCTGAATTTTAACTTCTACTCGCTCACAGCAAGGTGACCCGTACGTATACGGCTTCGTCGACGCTAGAGAGGGTGACGTACAGACGCTTCCGATCGAGCTCTCCACATCCGAGCCACACTTAATCCGCCGAACAGCCGTGATGTTGTGCTACCGAGAATGTGCAACGTTTGTCACCTTGGGACGATCTTTCGCTTCCGGTTTCCTACTATTGCCGCTCCCCCTCCTTTCAAAAGCTATCGTCTCCCCAGTGCAGAATAACACGTACGTCTAACTCGCCGACGCTAATAAAGCGTTTAGGTGCCGAACTGGTGCTGAATTGTAAGATGGACTAGACCGACCACTCATGGAACGAAACAAACACACCTTAGTTGACCTCGTTCGAATTTTGTCATGGAGACAGAGTGCTAGCTCGCACTAAACCATTGCCGCTGGCCAGGTTGTTCGGCTTCGCTCCGTTCAAGCTATCGATCCCTCCATGTAGGCCATCACATACCGATTAAACCTGAATGGGTGCGAGGTACCGAATTAGTCCCGAATTACAATACCGGCTCGGGTCTAAGCGCTCTCTCAACCAAAGGGGCCTTTCGCGCACTTCTTGGGCGCATCTCTTGATTCTCGTTTGACTTTAGTCATGATTTCACAAGAGAGCGACGGTCTTGTGAACGTCGATTCTTGGCCTCGTAAACCGGCGCTGGAGCACGAACAATCCTCTGACAGCACGACGGTTCAGCTTCGGTAAAATTTATGGGGCACGCCACACCCCCACATCCAGAAGGCCGATGCGATGTCCGTCTCCGTCGCAATCTCTGTATTCTTTGCTCTCCAATACTGCCATTTTGGCATGAGATGATACATAATCAATTAACATTCTGAACCTCATATCCAAGATAGACCGATTTCTCGGGTTCATGCCAGCTGTTCAGAGCTCTACTATGTATAAATACACAACGATTTTTCTCTGACACCTCATTCGTTCCCTCCTAGTCCAGCATTTCCTTGTCCACATCACAATGAGGCTTATCGCTATTTTCTTCTCTGCTGCCCTTGCAACAAGTGCCATCGCTGCTCCCACCGCTGCCGCCCGCAAGAGGCAGCTCGATGGTGTGCATTACTCTTTATTCTTGCTCTTGAGAAGAATCACATCGTGTATCTATAGACCCTCTGGCCCTTGTAGAAGACCTGCTATCTGACCTCGACCTCGCCCATAAACGTTCAGTGGTCACCAACGACAAAGCTGTCGTGCCGGTCCCCCCCACTGCCATTAGCAAGAGGCAGCTCGATGGTGTGCATTACTCTTTATTCTTGCTCTTGAGAAGAATCACATCGTGTATCTATAGACCCTCTGGACCTTGTAGAAGACCTGCTATCTGACCTCGATCTCGCCCACAAACGTTCAGTGGTCACCAACAACAAAGCTGTCGTCCGGGTTCCTCCCACTGCCACTAGCAAGAGGCAGCTCGATGGTGTGCATTACTCTTTATTCTTGCTCTTGAGAAGAATCACATCGTGTATCTATAGACCCTCTGGACCTTGTAGAAGACCTGCTATCTGACCTCGATCTCGCCCACAAACGTTCAGTGGTCACCAACAACAAAGCTGTCGTCCGGGTTCCTCCCACTGCCATTAGCAAGAGGCAGCTCGATGGTGTGCATTGCTCTTTATTCTTGCTCTTGAGAAGAATCACATCGTGTATCTATAGACCCTCTGGACCTTGTAGAAGACCTGCTATCTGACCTCGACCTCGCCCACAAACGTTCAGTGGTCACCAACGACAAAGCTGTCATTGCGGCCTAGAAGGCGAGGTCATAATGAGATGTTGTCGTTACTACCGTCTCAAGTGTGTCTTGCATTTCTAAAGACCCAAAGGCATCTGTGTTAACATCTCCGTAGTGTTCAGTTGTAACGAAAAGGACAATCACATAGTACGCATCTGCTCATTTATTTTTACCCACCTTTTCCCCCGCTACTCCCCATACACTCCTTATTATTTTCTTTCTCCTTGTCACTCTTTTCCGATCTTACGTTGCTCCACACTCCTTCCTTTTCCGTCCCGCATCATTATTCTCGTACCGCCACTTGATTTTAGTATAAATACCTAGCCGTCGTAAATACAGTTTTCCAGTGAATCTATAACTACCACAATCACATGAGATTCATTTTGACTCTCTCTTGTGTGCCGGAACTCGAAACTCTAGCTTCCGTCACATCTTTTTGACGGGTCTGAAGAAAATGCGGCGCTTGCCGTAACACTGAGGCGACGGCGTGAGGCAGCAATTCTCCGAGATTCCACTGTAGGCCTAAGCCACCTTGTAATACAACCTTCTGAGCTCAGCAATGTATTCTGCCTGTCTCAGTGTAGTCTATGCACTACTATTTTCAACCACGAAACCAGCCACACGAGGAAACCGGCCACTTGACTCTCATTGAGTCAGGACCTTACATTCTTTCTAAGTTTGGGGTTTGGGAAGGGAGTGGGACCCCAAGGCTGGTGTATACCTAATTTCAACCAAAAGCGATGGTCGGATCACCGTAGAGCCACAACCTGTGACACCGTGCCACGCCGCAGAAAAAGTCCACAACCAGATGCCCGCCAACCCAGCGCCGCCGCTGCAAGGTACGCACCGTCCACTGGTTCACACCGAGTCTGCTAAAGTCTTGTACAGCGCGCAAATTCCTTCCACTGCCACCAACACCCCGCGCAGCTCCACCATGACCCCCGCCTGTTTGAATAGCTCCTCAAGCTGTACTTTGTTTGTTTTCTTCACCATTCGACTCCGTGACGTAGGGGTCTATCGCTTGATCGAAGTAGTTGTCTTACTGTACCCTGAATTCATCCGTCCTCGCCTTGAATAATTTAAGGCCGGGTGCGGCTTTCTCTCTGCATAGCAGGTTGACTACCCCGAGGCCGCTAGTGTCAAGTGCGCTGCAGTATGTGAACCAGCCAAGTTGCTTCGGCATTGATCTGCCCAGGACCATCTTTCAGCACTGAAACAGGCCTCATACTCGCAAACTATGGGTCATTTATAAAAGCATCAATGTGAACAGACCCACCTCGTCTACCTGAGTTGGCAGACTCTGTTAATAATTTGGAGTGACAATGAGCAAACCCACCCTTGTCTACGGCCGTAGGCAGGCTTAGGCAGAGGTAGACAGAGGTAGACCGAGGTAGGCAGCTCGTAGGCGCATCATAGCCTACGGGTGTAAATTCATGTAGTCAGACATCTCTGACTACCCTCTGACTCGGGCAGTAGTCAGACTACGAGGGGCCGGAACGCAGTGTGTGGCATGGAGAGGACTGACCGCCATTCCTACTTACAGCAAGCTTTCCCTCCAACATTGACCATTTCCTAGACTCCTTCAAACTGTATTAATCATAATTTCCTTGAACTGCTTGGGGCCTTAACACATAGATTGCCGCACAATATATCTTGAACCTTGTTTGATTCTGCCGTAGGCAGGTTACTGTAAAATTTGGTTGGTAGGTCCCAAAAATAGAGACAACACCGAAGCTTGGATGCTCTCAGGGGAACAATTCAAAGAGTATGAGGGTCGGAAGGATGGCAATGACCAGGCTACCAACCAAGACACTTCAGCAGACTAAGAGACTAGAGGTTAATCATAGGCCGCTCCAATCATGCATTGGTTGTTACATTCGGACACCTGGTTAACATGAATTATTCTTGTATTGGCCATTGTCCCTGCCTGTGTTAAACCTGGGGTTATTCCACATGCCTGACACTATAATCCAACACCACCTCTACCTGGATAATTCATTTATCTGGGCTCGTACGCATGGATATATGATAATTATCATGATGTTCCGTAATCGTCCTCATCCTGCACTATACGGAATTCAACTCCTAGAAGAACCCATATATATTTTTAATTTGTGGCTTGTATACGAAGCTAGCCTATGATAAACCTAAAAGCGGAGCAAGATAATTCGGCCACAGGGGCGATAGGCAACAGAACTGAACACATTCATCTCAGGTTGAAACCATTGAATCTCACTGGGCTTTCCTGTGAGTTTTGAGTTACAATAGACCGGGATTTTGAGGTCCAGGGAGTAACACAGTTTTAGAGCGCATCTAAGGACACAAGATAAAGCCTGAAATATCTCAATTAATAAATCCAGACTCCAATGGTTATGCACACTTGTGGCTGTGTCATTGACGCGGTGGTGGCTGTGTTGATGCGGCACTGACGCGCACTGCACACCAGATGAAGCAAAGTGGGGCGGGGTAACGCGCATGCTGCGGTCGCAGTGTGTTTATGAGTAACAGAAAGCACGCAAGAGTGACACGTACCTGCACAGAGCGCCGAAAAAAAATACAAAGAAGTTGCAAAGCCGTCGGAGTCACCGCTCATGAATCTATCCTCCCGATGAGAACGGTATATGCATGATCACATCCAAGGGAATGGCTCACATACTATGGAAAGTAATCAGAAGGACGAGGGGGACGAGGGGCAGAAGGAGGTGTCGACGTCGGAGAGCAGACACGAGGTACGGTCGAGTGAGCAAAGGGGGCAGGATGAGTTTGTGATTAGTGTGAGCGATGAGGATTTGCACCCAGTAGGATCACTGGGTCACCGTGAGTATTTGGTCAAAATCTACAACGAAGGATCAATATACGTGCGGCGCAGATTGCGACCAGGTTGCATCAAGCACAGATGTCGCCGGCCAAGACAGCAGAGAGAGATGTTGGTACAAGTGCAACAGGGAGATATAAGCTCGAACCAAGCATGTATAGAGTCCCAGAGGCATAGCCAGTGAGATACAGCCGCAGAGAGGACCCGGGGGGGGGCCGTCTTGTAGGGGCGCCGGCGGTAACGGTTTGGACAGGGGTCCTCTATAGCGTGGGGGTGCGGGTTGCTGGGTTCGCCTACGACACCGTCGAGACGAAGCAGCCATGGCAGGGCACGCAGGGATGGCGACGCGAGCCTACATGGCGGGGAGAAGAAGAGCGACAATACGAACTCCGCCGACCGACTCACCCGTTCAGCCCCGAAAGACTCAGAAGAATTAGAAAATGTGAAAACTGACTACGTCATAGATTCATTTACAAGACGACCTCTAGACGAATCCGAGACTATCCGATACTCCCCAATATTTTCGTGACAGCACGATACCCAGCGATACCTGCCGAGACAGGTTTTTCACTGGGAGGCCTCATATCTCGAGCTCCACATCGCGCGCACTACATCCGCCGTCACCACGCTTCACTTTCCACAACCAACACTTCGTGAAAGAGGGATGATAGGAAGCATTCCCGACTCATCCCCCCGCGAGCGTCGTCTGCCTCGCTCTTCGGCGGTCTCCACCTCGATTTCTTATCTCGCCCCCAGGGGAAAAAGAAAGAGGAGAAGAAAGAACGCACAGTACAACACCGCCCCGGCGGCCTCCGTGTGCGCCACCGCGAGCACGAGGAGCGCCTGCGCCGTTACTTCCCCTGCTTCTGCGTCAACGGCAGTTGTGGGGGTTCCAGACGGAGACTTGGGCGATGATTTGGCGTGAGAGGCAGCCTCGGAAGTGCCTTTCTTGGAGCGCGACTTGGATTTGTTCGAGGTGGCCCGACGAAGCGCGAGACGACCCAGATCTGCGCGCAGCATCGATGTCAGCATGATCTGATTACAATGGCGGGCGGCGGAGGAATGCGTGCAAGTATGCGCCCTCGCTCGCGGCATCAGGCTCCCTCCTGGGAGGCGCGCGCGTGCGCTCCGCCGTGCAGCGCAGGCGCGGGAAGCGGGAGGTGCGCGAATCGGCGAGGTCGCCCACGCAGCGCACAGCAGTGACGCCGTGTCGACGGCTGCGGCCCGTTCGGAGCGGCCGCGCGCCGACACCTAATCCGCGAAGCGCGTATGTGCATTAATATTCCCCGTGGGGAGCGCAGGGCGCATTTGCTCCTGCCGCTGAAGCGGGTGCTCCGTGCGCCCCCGCACTCTGAACTCGAGCCATCTACGCGTTGTGCAGGAGCGTGACGGATGGGCGGACGGCGCACACAGACGGACGGATGGCGCACACGGGCCCGCGCCCAAAGGAGGGGAAGGAGAGGGGGGAAGCAAACGAGGACTCACCCACTTATCATTCCACGCGCCAACCCTCGCACGGACCTCGTAGTGCACGAACATGGGGATCTCGCGGATGAAGTGGAAGTGTCGCTATAGTCATCATCAGCCTTCGAAGAGAAAGATAAACAGAGAATGCACACGGAAACTCATCAGCACGCGGCGCCCACCCGCCGCACCTCAAAAAGTTGGGAAAGGTCTTAACCGCGAGCCGCATCCGCGCACGGTCGAGCGCTTTGGTAGCTCGAGTTACTGCGATGCAGGAGAAAGTCACAGTCGTCCGGGGCTGTCATAACATCTCACCCACGTCCACACCGCGCAGCACGCGAAGGAAAGGACGTACTAGCCCAATTCCGATATGGCCGCACGGCGCGAAACGGATGCACACCCACGGGCATGCCCGACTCGTACCACTTTACCAATGCCGCCGCCCGTTTTTTGCTCGGCTGGAGAAGGCGTGCCACAGGATGGCGCCTGTGCGCGCGAGGAGCCATTCTGCGAAGTGCGCCGAGGGGTCCAACATTCAGGAAATCCGGCACGACGGAGGTACACGGACACGTACCATGCCAGACAGGCGGCCACGACCCGGCATTGAGGAGCAGCGCGAGGACCTTGCCGGCCGTCGGCGCGAGCCGGAGGGTCTGCGACTCTGCGTAACGATCCGGAGGATCGTGGCCGTTGTGGGCGTACGCCAGGCGCGTATATCGAGGGATGGGACGCGCTTGGTCAACGAACACATGCTGCAGTACTGGGGCGATTTTTTTGGGGGAGGATAAGCACTTTTCGGACACGTGGGTCGATATGACTCAGCCATCCGGCTATCACCGGCCGAGTGTAGCAACGGCTATAATTTAATAGTATAAGTCTCAACAGGCGTTGATCTGGCATTACTTTCACCGGCATCGCAGCCGTGTACGAGAACGAGAGCTGCGAAGAAAAAATAAGGCCTCTGGATCACTGGACCGACGACAGGTAAAAAGATACAACATTGTATCGTAATTCAGACACGAGGAGTCGAACCCCAATCGAACCCCAAAACTGCCTTGACAACAATTCGACGAGGCCGTGTTCCATACACCATGTCCGATGCTTTTAACTCCTGGCGAGTTTACTATGCTGGCAATTCTTTCAGTAGGGTATCGAACCTGGAATCAACGAGTGAGAGTTCTTTGGATCCACCGTGGATCCTTCCAACTCAGAGTAACTTCCGGCAAGGCGGCCATCAACCAACAGTCGATCCCAACACACCGCGCGGCTCGGGATGCTCATCTTGCCTCCCACCATCTTCTTGATTCGGGAGAGCTATAAGAATGGTCACCAACGCCGCTCAGGCAACCGCCATCACGCAAATTTGCAAGAGACGACAGTCCCCACACAGCTATGATCTATCAGTAAAGCGAGTGAATTCTGCTTGAGACTTGTACTATGATTGTAACCTGCTGCGATACGCAACCCAGATCCGAAATCACCAGTTGTTTTCCGCGTCATTTCCGTGTCCAGCATGCGGAAGTACACTCTAGTCCGCCAAAGCAGTGCCGTGGGGGCTATATAACACCTGCGCTTACCGCGAAGAAACTTTAGAGTTGATCTCCACCCACCCCGCCTACAGTTGATCTGTTGGCTCTATCCTCACGCAAGATGTTTCATCCTCTTCTATTTCTCTCTCTAGCGTTTCCGATGTCCCCGAATGCGCGGCCAATCCATATGCGCGACGACATGAATGGCACTGGGGTTTCGTCAATGGCCAGCACATCAAGCATCGTGTCAATATCGAGCTTGCTGCCCTCTGGCCCCTCCTCGTCCTCTCTCCCTGAGCCTTCCCCTTCTCCGCCTCCCTCTTTCCCTCCAATGTCTGGTACTGTAAGCAATAGCGCCATATCTTCGCCTATGTCGACGAGTTCGGCTATATCAACAAGTTCTGTCGCGGCGCCCTCTGCGGATTCGGCATCGGATTCCGCCAGCGGGATCGTGACGGCTTCGGCTACATCGACAAGTTCTCTCGCGCTCCCCAGCTCGCTCTCCAATTCCACAGCTCCACCTGCAAATTCCACTGGGTCAGCCAACGGAACCGCTTCGTCCGGATCCCTGGTCATCGCACACTTTATGGTAGGCAACGTCGCCTCATACACGGTGCAAAACTGGGCCAACGGTGCGCACATTCCGCGTCATATATCATATCCTCACCTGCCCGGTCCCTAGACATTGCCCTCGCCTCATCCAAGGGTCTTGACGGATTTGTCTTGAACCTGGGCTCAGACAGCTGGCAGCCCGACAAGGTCGCGGACGCGTTCACCGCGGCGAAGAGCGCGGGCAGCGCCTTCCGCATCGGCTTCAGCTTCGACATGACGGTGATGCCCTGCACTACCGCGGACGATGCGGCGCTGCTGCAGAAGTACATCACGACCTACAGCGCGCATCCGAACGTGCTGCAGTTCGCGGGCAAGATGCTCATCTCGACGTTCTCGGGCGAAAAGTGCACCTTCGGGCAGGGCTCGGTCGACGCAGGATGGACGAGCGCAGTGAAGACGGGCCCGCCGGTGCATTTCATCCCCGCGTTTTTCGTTGACCCCACAACGCTCGGCACATACCAGTCCATCGATGGCGCGTTTAACGTGCGTATTTCCTCCCTAGTTCCAATGTATTAAATTGCTCATTGTGGCAAAGTGGAACGGCGGGTGGCCGCAGTCGAAGGTGGACACGAGCTTCGATACCGATACGACGTACGTCTCTAGTCTCGGCGGGAAAACGTACCTAGGCGCCGTGTCGCCGTGGTTCTTCACGCACTACGGCGCAGACAGCTTTAACAAGAACTGGATCTACAACTTTGACGACTGGCTGTTCAGCGAGCGCTGGGAGGTCCTCATCAAGAACCGCGAGCAGGTCCCCATTGTGGAGGTTATCACTTGGAACGGTATGGCCATCTCAAACACCCACCATCTCCCGATATTCACCCGGTCACTCCCTGTTCCTAGATTACGGCGAATCGCACTACGTGGGTCCAATCGAGGGCTCGCAGCCTAATTCACAGGCCTGGGTAAACGGATTTGACCACCAAGGTCTGTTAGCTACTTCCAACTGAAATACGCGGGGCTTGAATTGCAACATTTCAGGCTGGCTGGATATCATGGAATACTACATCGCGTACTACAAGACTGGAACGGCACCCACAATTGCCAAAGACCGCATATTCCTGTGGGCGAAGCTCTATCCCACCGCTGCCACGGCGCCCGACCCAGTTGGCCCACCACGAGATGCGGTCAGTACCAGGCTGCCTATCGGCTTTCATGGCACTGAATTATTTCACGCAGGACTGGGCGGCGGACATGCTCTGGGCGCAGTTCCATCTCACCCAGCCCGCAGACCTCACCCTCACGTGCGGCGCCTCAACGCAGACATTCAGCAGCGTTCCGGCGGGAATTTCGAAGCAGAAGCTCGAGCTGAAGGATGACTGCAACATCGCAGCGAAGATAACACGGGGCGGGAGCGATGCCGTGACGTTCGCGCCTGCGGGGATGAATTTCAGCACAAAGCCGCCGTCGTACAATTTTAATGCCTTCGTCGCGGCGTCACCACCGTAGGCAGGCCATTCATGACAAACGAACCAGGATGTATACAATAGAGTGAATTTACGACCTTATGACTTCGGATCTGCACGTGGCCCTGCGGTGTAAATGGAAAAGATATCGTTTCAAGTCCTTTGACGACAGTAAGGAGTAGTTCCTTGGTGGAGAATTTGATCCTTATTCAGCGCTCGTTGCACGACTTCAATGTGATGAACACTACGATGGTTTGGTTCGCATGTTGAGCGGGTTTCAGCCCTATCAGCTTACGCGGAGGATTACGAATGAAGAGCAGGCGCTGGAGGATCTCGAGGTGCTGGACAAACGGCCGATCTTGATGGCCCATTGAACAATATTTTTCCGGTGCTGTACACATGGGTTGAGTGTCAAAAATATCCAGCCGTCAACTTACGCTCATTGGATAAGACAGGCTGCGATGTGTACGCCCTGTATGTCAGCCCAGGTAAGCGAGAAGTTGGCTGAGTAACAACAGCAATGGTCCGACAACGTCATGCATGATTTACAAAATGGATTGCGGCTCCGAGCAGATCTAGAGGATAACTCCAGTCGGGCTACGTTTATGTGCGAGGAGCCCATGGGAAGTTACGTATAACTTGAGTCATTCGTAACTCCGGGTGAGTAAGACAGGATTTCTTGCATTTAAAAGGCCAGTCCTCGTCCTGCAGGCTCAGAAGTCTCATCATGTCATCCCTGGTCCTCGGACTCCTCATTGCCGTACTCACGAATGCCGGGCCTATCCCCCATCCACGAACGCTCGTCGCACGCACCTTCAATGACTCCAACATGTATGCCAACTGGCCGAGCTATGACGAGCTCCCGTTGCATCCTTCCTTCCCCACCAAGGCGGCATGGGGTGTTTGGGTACGCCTCGCCACCTACCACTTACCGTACTACTGATCATTCGATAATCCCCAGGGTGCTGATGACGAATTCGGGGCGCTGAACCACATGACGAACGCGACGATCCTGGCGGCTACGAGCGAAATCCAGACCGGGCGCGCCTTCAATCTCAACCTGGAGCTCGGCTTGCCGTTCCCGCCCCTTGTACCCGGCCGCCCCGCGCTGATCCACGCGATTCAGCCCCAGCAGGGGTACCAGGACGACATAATCTCGCTCAACACCCAGATCTCGACCCAGTTTGATGGGCTGCGCCATTTCCCGTACTCGACGGATATGAATCAGTCCACGTACCAGTATGGGTGCATTCCGGATCTCAGATTAATGGGAGTCTGATCATCCAAATACCAGATTTTACAACGACCTGATCACATTTGACGAGATGATGGCAGCAGGTGGACCATCGACTTTAGGAATTCAGAGTGCGCAAGCTGGTGAAAAATGAAAACTGCGGCTCACCGAATGCAGATGCAGCCCAAAAGGGCATTGCCGGCCGGGGCGTCCTCCTCGATTGGGGAGGATGGATGGAGTCCAAGAATGCGAGTTTCGACGCCTTCAGCGTACGCCCTGTCTGTCCCGGAGGCGTTTATTCACGGTTAACATTCGAGCAGAACGTCTCAATCCCGGCCGCTGACCTCGATCTGGTTGTCGCTTGGCAGGGGTTGGACCCTGCGTCTTTCACCAGGCCCGGGGACTTCCTCATCGTGCGCACGGGGTTCACTAAGCAGTATCTGGCGCTCCCGCAGCACGAGCAGCAGATCCTGCCCTTCCGCGAGGGCGCAGACGCGCAGTTCATCGGCGTGGATACGTCAGACACGACGCTGCGCTGGATCTGGGACAAGAAGCTCGCGCTGGTGGGCGGCGACAACCCTGCGTTCGAGACGCTGCCGTCGAACACTGCGGTGATCGACGGCGTTCTGCGTTCTCTGCACCAGGTGTTTATCAGCGGCTGGGGCCAGAGCATTGGTTGGTCCATGACTCGCCACCGCTAGCGCAGAGCTAATTTTCCATCTTTTACACAGTGGAGTTCCTGGATCTTGAAAAACTGGCAGCAGCGTGCCACGAGCTGGGAAGGTACTCATTCTTCTTTAGCATCCAGAACCTCAATATCGTCGGGGGAGTTGCAAGCCCCCCAAATGCTATGGCCATCTTGTGAGCGAGAGGCACGGATTCGGATGGCAGGGAAATAAGGACGGTGAACCGAGTCAGCGTGTGGACTGGTAGGGAGGTACGTAGCTAGAGAGGCGGGCAAGTCGAGGAAGGAAGTCAATGAGATCCGGCCAGGAAAATCACGTCTTAAATATCACCCTCTGCTTTATGTACCACCTCGATTCCCCTGAAAAAAGACTTCCCGCGTAAGTGGTCGACCCAGAAAATTGTTTTAGTTCTCCGCCAGCGCTTGTATTTGTTCCCGGTCTCCTTGTCCGTAGAATCAATGACTGTGACGGCCGTCGAACCACAACTGCACGTCCGGGTCGTTGCTCGGATGCGTTTTGTGGAGGTTGAGATATGCCATCCGCAGGACGTCGAACACCGTGACGTACGTTCCATCCGATTTCTCGAAGTAGAACCGTCTGCCAACTCTGGTATGCCAATGGTGATCGAGGTCAGCGGCGGGTTGCACACCGATTTGGTAATGAGGCGCTCGTGAAATCGTTCGTCAGCTTCGAAGGCGGGCCAGGGCCGAGAGAGGTCGAGGGGTAGAAGCTGCTTTGGTGTACAGTCGTGCTGGCGATGTGCATGTGGAGTGACCGATACGTCCGATCGGGTTACGCGGTCTAAGCGCCGCAATAGCAGTGAACGGACCACGAGCATCATGTCGATGATTAGAACAACAAAGACAGGTGATGCGACGCCAAGGTACCAAAACGAGGATGCCCAAAGGAGGCCGTTGGTTACCTTGTTTCTTGTTTTGGGACCCTTGTCAAGGAGTCCGTGTTGACCACACTTCGAAGAAGGTCAGTCCGGACTCAGGCTCTTGTTGAACGGATGCGAAGTGCGTCGACTTTATAGGTGCCAGTTCAAGTGGGATAGCACCATCGCCGGTGGCCACTGGCAACGCGAGGACCACCATCTCGGCCCACAGTCTTGAGTGAAGAGTATCCGACTCAGAGTCAATAGTTTATCATTTAAGCCGCGTGAAGCCTCGCGGTGAAAGCCAATGGCAGCCTAAATGCTGTCCATCGCGTGTGCTATAATGCCAGTTGTCCTGACTCAGAGTGTGTGGCGAGATGATCCGTGACGGCCACAGCTGCATCACAGACAAACAGTTAGAAGCGGAGTGGCGCTCGAGGCTGCCATGTTCGATGAATAGCAACATCACGTACAGTCGTCGACTCCACCTCGCACTCGCGGACTGTATCCGCTCGCTGTCCCGCAAATATGCATGGGTCGTCGTAACGACAACGCAGGAGCCCCAACGTGCGCGCATTCCCACCACATCCACCTCGTGTAACCCTAACCCATCACCCTCCTCGTACTCCTGGCCCTCGAGCTCGCTCCACCTCGTTGGCCCCCTCTGGGGCAAATGCGCGAGCATTGATATTGTCACGGCGGACGAGCACCGTCCCACCTCGCTCGCTCGTCGGAAGAGGCGCGGGCCTCGTTCGCCCAAGCACAAAGCACGTAGCGAAGCGAGGAGAACCCCAGCTCGCTTACGCGCAAACAAATGCCTGCGCCGCCGAGTGAGGCTCATGCCGCGTTCGTCAGCGAGGCAAACGAGGCAGAAAGAGCCCCAGCTCGCAGAAGAAGCAGAAAATGAAAGCGAGGGAAACGAAGCAAAGTAAAACAGAGAAGAGCAACGAGGGGGAAAAGCCGCGCACAATACAACACCGCCGCATCCGGCTTCGTCCACGCGACCGCGCGGGCAAGGAGCGCCTGTGCCGTCGGGTCGCTGGCTCTTGGGTCTCTTGCGCCTCGTTCAACGACAGGTGTGGGGGTTTCGGATGGAGCGCCGGATTTATCGGAGCGCGATTTGGATAATTTGAATTTGGTTGAAGGTGGCCGACGAAGCACGAGACTGTGGGGGGGGCTCACCATTTATTCATTCGCAACCGACTTCACAACGCAGCCCGCCAGGTGTGGCGGCTATCCAAGGGCGGCCGCGTGGGCTAGGGCATCTTGCTCTCTTCGCCCACAGAGGTGTACTTCGAGCTCGTCCGGGACTCCGCGCAGGCCGAAGAAGCTCGCACGCGAAGAAACAGAAATAGAGAACGAAAAAGAAAGAGCACGCACCCACTTATCATCCTACGCGCCGACGCTCGCGCGCACCTCGTAGCGCGCGAACATGGGGATCTCCCGGATGAAGTGGAAGTGGGTCGCTATAGATATTCTTCATCAGAATTGTATTCCGGCAAACGAATAAAAGGCGAAGACGCAGAGCACGCGATGCCCACTCGGCGCACCTCAAAAAATTGGGAAAGGTCTATGCGTGCGCGGTCGAGGGCCTACCACGAGAAATAAATATATATGAGGATCTGAGGGGATAAATCACACATACCTTAGGTTAGTTGGAGTTGCTCAGGTGCGGGACGAAGTCGCAGTCGTCCGGGGCTGCGATAGCATCTCCATCAGCAGCTACTCTCAGACACTCGACGGAGCGAAGGAAAAAGACGCACAAGCCCAAGTCGGATACGTCCAAACCGCGCGGAGCGCGCGCAAATCCACCGGCATGCGCGATTCGCATCACGTGTCCAACGCCGCCGCCCGTTTTACCCGGCTAGAGAAGGTGTGCCGGAGGATCACGCCTGCGCGCGAGAGGAGCCATTCGGCGAGGCAAGATAGGACTCGGACTGTGAAGTGCGCCGAAGAGTCCGCTGCTCAGGGAAGTGAATGCGATAGAAGACGAGAGACGCACCATGGCACACAAACGGCCACGAGCCGGCATTGAGCAACAGGAGGAGCAGCGCGACGACCTTGCCCACTGTCGGCGCAAGTCGGAGGGCTTGCGTAACGCTTCGGAGGAGCACGGCGGCGGTGGGCGCACGCACATCGAAGGACAGGTCACGCTTGGCCAGCGACAACATGCTGCAACTGCTGAGGCGAACTTTTTGGGGGAGGACAAGAATTGCGGGAGACACGTGGGTCGATATGACTCAGCGATCCGGCTATCACCGTCCGGCTTGAGCGGCAGAAATGCAAACCGCGCATCTTGGAAGACCTTTCTGTTTCTGTGTCCAGACGGAATCCAAATGCGACGGTGCTACGAAGATAGGTAAAATGCAGCCGAGGTTTGC
Organism: Mycena latifolia; assembly: GCA_029289555.1. Classification (NCBI taxonomy): domain Eukaryota; kingdom Fungi; phylum Basidiomycota; class Agaricomycetes; order Agaricales; family Mycenaceae; genus Mycena; species Mycena latifolia. The sequence goes on along the minus strand of JARJLE010000129.1, from coordinate 144,286 downwards.
TGAAGTAGCGCCTCAACATAAATTCCTTTTTGGCTTTTGTAACTTACCGTTGACGGCTGCAGCCGCCGTGTTCACAGATGAGGCTGAGATGAGGAGCTGCCCCAGGCATCAAAGGCGGCACCAAAGGGGTAGAAAACTTCCGCGGATAAATTGGAACATGACGTCCCAAAAAACTTACACGCTGCGCGTCATTCAGACACGGGGAGTCGAACCCCAGACTGCCTCAGATAATCAGCGAACGAAGGAGCACACTCAACGAGGCGATGTTCCGTACACCATGTCCGATGCTATTGCCTTCCATTCAGCTTACTATGCGAGCAGGATTTGAGCTAGCAGCAGCGCTAGCAAAATTATGAGCGGATGCATCTAACATGAACTTACCTAGAGCACTTCTCAGCCAGGGTGCATCGGAGCTGCGCCCGCGCGCGGCTCCGCAGCGAGACTGATTTAGCTGTTTGTGTTCATCAACATAGGCCAAGGTAGTACAAATCAATGTTGCTTTGCAACCAAGGACATTATCAATTAGGGTGTTGCTCTCAGAAAGTCCATCCGGAAGTATTGACAGGAGGCTGAGGAGATTTTTATCATATCCATCCGAGATCAGAAATGTTTTCGCCTCCTCCCAGCGTGATATTACAGTGGAGAAGCCTTTCATAATAGACTACAAAGGAAAATGTGAGAACACGAAGTCAACGACACCTCAACCACGCCCATAGAAACTAATACAACGGTAGCTACAGGAAGTAGTGCTCGTAAAACCAGAATAAAGTCAGCGCCAGCATGCATGCAAACTGGGCACGGATGAGAATCCTCCAGGTCCTGGAGGGTTCGGGCGTTCCTTCGTCAACTACGCAGGAAATCGTTTGAACGAGCGCTTGATTCGGTCCTAAGGGTACATTGGTCAGTGGAGTCGGACACATCCAAGAATGCGCACCAGCTTCCTCATCATCTGCAGTCGGAGTACGTTCGTTGGGGACTGGGACTGGGTCGAAGTGCTCCGTACAATCTTCGGTGTCTTGGCCTGTTCAAGGTGAGGATGGTGAGATTCGGATGGGGTTATCCGCTTACTATGGGCAAAGGTGCTTCCCAGCTCCGTAGGTATCTCGAAGAGTGAAAGACCGGTCTGCCTGGCAATATCGTAGCTTTTTGCCTGGTGTATTTGGCGCATCCCGGAGTAGACGCGTTCATCCCAAGAGTACCCCGAGACCTTCATTGTCAATTCGAGGTTGGGAAATCCGAGTTGTCCAGCCACCTCCTTGCTCAAGGGTTCAGCTCCCGATGAGTCGAGGGACCAGTATACGGGGCATTCCGGACGGTGGAAACGTGACGGGTCGTCCGAATGCAGGTCAGCCAAAGGACAGAGAAACAGAAATCCCGGGGGGATAGTGTGGCGAGTGTTAGTTAGGGAAAGTTCGTAGCGGATGCTGCACACGAATACTGTTGCGATGGATCTATCAGAAATGGCCTAATTCGCACGGTATCCTGTAAGCGCACCGTAATCCCCGTGGTTGGAAGTTATTCCAAGACGATCAAAAATGCAATTAACCAGAGCTGGCAGTTCTCTTGTTCGAGAACTTTGGAAGTGGATGGATCGGCGAAGCTCTACATCGCCAGTGGCTCCTCCCATCTGCGCTTCTCTCCCCGGGATATAATGGTCGGCAAAGTTCACACTTGCGATGATAGAGATGATCAACAGCAGCCGTGAAAGAGGAGATGAGGCGCACCAAGTCCAACTACTGTCCTTGATCCACGATGGCCTCCCATCCACCACCCAACAAGTATCATGAACCTCCAAATCACGGACAAATGCGATCTCATTCCAGTGTTCCATGTTCCCCCTAGGGGAATAGCAAATGAGTGCGCCCAGCTGCACCGATGCTGCATCCGTGGAAATTGTGGCCTCGCGATACTGTGATAAATGTTTGAAACAAATTTCATGGTAGTACTCCAGGGGAATTGCGTCTATAATCTTTGAGTTTTGGTGCGCTTCAAGAAGCGAGGGGACGGTGGAAGAGAATGAATCGGTGAGCAAACCGGCATGAGAAATGTGTTCCGGGGGATCATTGAGCGTTCGCGTGAGTTCAACGCAAACACGACCGGTTGAGGACCGTATCCATATCGTCCAGCCTCTTGGCCACTGGATATCGGTACCATTGTAAGGTAGAAATATGGACCGAAAATTCTTACAAGCAACTTACCTGGATGTCCCGTAAAACAGAGGCGACATATCGGGCGGCATCCTACCACCCATCGGCGTCTTCAATCGTGAAATCTGATTTGAGGTAGACATGTATTCTTACATTGAATGCCGCTTCCTGTTGAAATCAACGTCAATGAGTCGAAGCTGAGTTGCTGTCGACGTACAAGATGCGCCCAGAAATGTACCTCGGATAAATGCGAGTCGCGATACTTCTCCACCATGTGCTTTGCCAGATTCAATTCTAAATCCTCGTGTAAATCAGAATGCGGTCCAATTATCAGTACTGGCCCTGACCATCGTGAAAAATTGTAACATGTATGCCGGACGAACTCGCCGTGCCATGGATTTGAACTATATTGGGATGGCTGCAAAGAACATCGATATCAACGGGAACAGGGGAGTGGGCACTCACCGAAGGCATGAATGCCGACAGAAGTCCTGTCGCCATGCCTATCGGAGGGGGATCCAAATTTACCTCCAGCCAAGGAGCGGGGACAATGATGACCCACCTCCTCAGCGTTCTCGCCCTGATACAAGGCCACCGTCATGGGCGATTTGGAGCCACGAATCCGCGCAGCGTAAATACGTCTCACAGAGTCCCTGTAGTGTCTGCGATGTACCACACCAGAGCTGGATCGTATTTCATCACAAAGATCAAGGTCTCCGAGGGGAATCCTTCGAAAATCTGGTGGTTTATCATTTTATGAAGTCAGAAATGAAGCTCTCTAGTTACCAGCAGGAACGATGGGTTCCGCCGGAGTAATGTTCGTGATGCTCTTGAATTTTCCGCCAGCAACGACAAAGTGCTGTGCATGGGCGAAAAAGGCGCCCGTGTATCTGCAGGGCGCTAAGATCACACGCAACAACGCCGAAGTGAGGGCACAAACTGATACAGAGGGCTATCTCCATCCACCATAAATTCAGAGTGGACTTCCGTGTTCTGTTGAGGCTCGTCCTCCATGGAGCGTGAGGGTAGGAATAAGAGATGTTATGCGCATCAGTAAAACTGCAGTTTCGTCTTTGGCATCTTAAGTCTTTCAGGTGCATCTTTCGAGATCTTGGTCTTGAGTCAGGCATCTTATGTCTTGGAGGAGCCATCTTTCGCCGTCTTAAATCTTTGATTCACATCTTACATCTTTGATGCAAGTGCTTATTCCAGGGTTAAGAAATACAGTTATTAAATTATACAATGAGAATCTATCGACCACAAGGATGCGGTGACTTTATTCAACCTGCCCGGGTGTGCTTGTGTCGCTAGACCTCGACTTGAAGCGTCAACTGGACTGCGGGCCCATGCTAATTAGATTTGATTCCGACTCGGCGTCGGAGTGCATGGTGGAGCCTTGTACTCGAATCGGATCGGGCACGGAAGGACTTGTGAAGTCTGAGCAGCAAGTGTGGACGCGTAAGTCATGAAGACCCCGAACATCATTTGCTCCGTTAAGTCATTTCAAACTCCGCTCTGCGTCCGTGCGCATCATGATTTCCATCAAAGTGGTGGTTGACAGGTTGCCTTCTCTTCCTCTTCCCACTTCCCGCGTCGCCTGTCCTCGCGCTTGCCCCTCCTAACCCCTGCGCTTCAAGAATTGCTTCTCCTTTTATCGCAAGCCACTACCCGCCTCAAGCTGGCCTCGTGTCTCGTCGCCGTCTTCAAGCTCTCAAGGTTCTCAAAACATCTTCCAGTCCTCAAGCCAGTCTCAAGCGCAAACTTGTCCCCAGTCCCTCCCTCAAGTCGGCCTCAATTCCAATCGCACTCTTCAAGCGTCCTCAAGCCCTGTCAAGCCTGTATCAAGCGGCTGTTCCACACCGCCTCAAGTCGCCGCCCCAAGCCGGCCTCACAGTGACACGCTTTCCGTTGTCATATCTCTGGTCGCTCAATCAGTCTTCCTCTGCTCACCTGTACCCGCTTCAAGCTTCGCTTTGCCAAACTCGTCCTCAAGCTTTGTTGTAGTCGACCGAGGCGGTGAGGTCCTCCCTTCGTTAATTGATATATTTACTAAGCTTTCGTTCCTAGTTACAGTTCCCCCCACAATGTCGGTCTCCTGACCACGCACGTTCCTACAGCGCGGGTGTCGCGTTCGCTGTGGGGTTATGTGCAAACGAGTACTTGCCGCGGACCAGGTGAGTGCTCATCAAATACGGGAAACTACGACTTACGCCCTTAGACTGTTACTCCACAGCGCCCTCCCCCCTGCCTTTCAACGGTGCGAGCGGCGGCGGCGGCGTTACGTGCGGGACATCGCCCTGGGCGCGATGCACTCGGCGAGTGCAGCGCGGGTGTGTCGTCAGTCCCTTCCAACGGCCTGTTCCTGATCGATGCCATGCACTGTGCATTCGCGTCGCGCGAGGACGGGGAGGAGCGCACACGGCTGAGCCGTGTGCCGACTTGATATGTTTAGTAGACCGTCATGTTCTAGAGTACATCGTGGAATAATTGCTCTTTGCGTTCATCTTGATGCCTCTTTTAGTATCTTGAAGTGGAACTTGAAAAAGAGCAACCCGATCTTTAGAGTCTTGGACAAGATGCGCACGTCTGTCAAAGACAATTGAACCTACTTTGGAAAGACTCGAGGTCTTGGGCTAAATTTCGTCTTTCACGTCTTTCACGTCTTGTCAAAGACGTCAAAGACGCCAAAGACGAAAGTGCAGTTTTACTGATGCGCCCGGCATGACGCCTTGTCTTCTAAATTCTAGCTGTCAAGGTGACATCATGCATACTGCAGGGACGGCCGAATACCAACGAAAACGCTCGAAGGGAGCGAGTAAATGCTGATATCCAAATTCAATTTGTCTATCGCGAGCAAAATTGGGAGGGTTACGAGTCCTAAAATGAATATTTTAGACTCGTCTTTACTGAACATTATCCGCCTACCGAGAAGTTTTTTGATCGATGACGTTTATGATTCGTGGGTGCAACTCTCCCTTTTAAGGTAATTGTCGTGGGATCTTTTCCCTTATTATGGTGTTAGGAGTCAGCATTATTGACCATTTTGTCATTTATCTTTACGTTTCTTGTGTGACAGCGCGCCTTGATTTGCCTGTCGGTGCTGCTGTAGTGAGTGTATAATCTGGAGCTTCCTCTTGAGCATTCTTAGTGATTTCGTCTAAGCCTGTAAATATTTATGTGATTTTTATGCCACTCCTGCGCTCTGTTCGCGTCCAGCGCACCTTTGTTTGCCGCTTGTTTGTTCGACTCGTCACATCGTGACCATTGTGTCCCCTCTCTTGATCGGCCTCTCGTGGATCGTGCGACCTGGTATCCCGCTTACGGATGCCCATTCTCCTTAATCTCCACATAGCCGCCTACTCCTTGCCCGACCTCACATGCTTCGCGTCAGACGCCTCGACGCTGCCCTCTATCCAAAATCTCACACTGGGAATAAACACTACGGCGGCCGACGGCCTTCGACCCATCGAAAGATTGGGAACCACATTGCCTGTGATTTGTCCTTCGATCACTAACATAGCGATCGCGAACGCCTCGCCTCATACGGTTCGCCGATTCATGGAGAGCTAACTCTGTGAACTCATCATGTTCTGTCGGGGCTTCTCCGATGACGCGGCTACCGAAGAGGACTTGGCGTGGTTACGGGGAGTAGGCCTGAGTAGGCGTAGGATCCGGGGTAGCATATCAGTCATATCAGGCACCGGACTGGATGTCTGTTGATTATTTTCCCGCGTGCACGCGGTTTATTGTACTGCCTTGATTGTTACCTGATGTCTCATCAATGGATCCAACTGAAAGAAAATCACGCCCGACTACACTCGACCCGTACCCTCACCACGCCCGAAATTAACTATGCCCGTTGATCTCGTCCATCCTTGCCCCACATATAATGGACGAGGGCTCCACATCCTACAAAGTGCGCACGTCCTTCAGACTGTTCCGAACGTCTTACCTACGAGAATTAGATGCCCGTTACCGGGCGCCGGTTTCTTTAATCGCCCTTGTGGCTGCCCTCCTCGGGCATTTGACCTCTTGGAGGTTGGCCTTCCGGGCCATTATTAAAGAACTAGACGAAGCTTGGTGTAATTCCTGGCATGGAACGCACCTGCTAGTCATGTTACTGTCCATCGCCGTGTTGGCGATGGTATACCGAATGGATAAGACGTCTCGCAGGATGCCTAGCACGATAGCCCGAGATACAATCATTTTTATGGGCGGCGGTGCTCGCCAATCTGTGACCGGAAGGGTATTAACACCTTACATACTAAACGACAACAATATTCCGTCATGGACTCACCTCAGTTATACGTTCGAGTTTCAATGCTCCGTTTCTGAGTCCCAGGACGTGTTGAAGCGTCACGATAATTGCCTCTCAACTGAAATACCTTTGCACAAAATATTGCATGTGCTCACGAAGACGGAGATTGTCAAACTGTCAAAACTACATATGTTGTGGATACCAGCCAGATGGGCGGCGGCAGAGTGTCGTCAACTGCTGAAAATGCATTCCTGCGATGAGTGTCCTCGAATCGTATCCATATTCGCGGCTAAGCACGAAGATACTACCCACGTTAAGACGAAGAAAGTGATTGATTTAGATCCTAAACGACCAAAGAAACAACTTAATATTGCCAGTACCGCTGCCAAATCAACCTACGATGCCATCGAACGAAGAAAAAAAGCCAGAAGGTTGAGAATGCTGCGCAAAAAAGTCACAGGAAGATTAAAGGACACTGTTTTTCCGCCGCTACCTCTAACTCGAGCCCAGACGCACAGAATTCTGACTAGACATTGCCGAACAATGCGCCCTAAATCCTTCATGGAGTCAGGATGCGCCGTATGTGGCCAACTGGTGGCCCGAAGGTTTTTAACTCCGCTCTCCAAATATGAAGGGAGCCTGGCGCTCCTTATAAGACCCGGAGTTACCCGTCAAGAACGATTCAAACGAGATGACCCTATCCGAGACATAGAGGGTCCAGTGCTCGCAGAAGGCTGCACGGACATCTGCGTCGACTGTGAGACTTATCTCAACAACGGAGTAGTGCCAAAGACAGCCCTTGTGCGACATAATTGGATAGGCAAAGTACCTGAACAACTGCAGAATCTGACTTATGCCGAAGGGATAATGATTGCACGAGTAAGACACAACAGATGTGTTGTGCGCGTTAATTCGGGTCGAGTTAGAATGAGTGCCAATGCAATTATGTTCTCTCAGCCCGTTCTATCTATATTAAATAAATTGCCTCCATCGAGATCAGAGATGAACGAAATACTGGCCTTCGTATTCACGGGCTCTGCCGCACCTACTCTTGAAGATTTTGAACGAACGCCCATGTTGGTCAGAAAGAAAAAGGTGGTAGAGGCTTTGGAGTGGTTGAAGTTAAATCATGAGGGGTACACGGACCTGGAAATCTCTCAAGAGAACTTGGCTTCGTACGCCGAACGGGATATACCAGTCGTGGTAGACTGGCGTCGCACTAAAAATGAGGTTCACGACTCGGTGCCAGCCGGAGCCACGGCGGTCAATGACGAAGTTCGAGAACAGGGCACTCGAACTGGCAAATGCACCTTTGCAGTCCACGGTCTGACAGGTACGGAATATGCTACAGCCAAAATGAGCACCATTAAATCCGTGGCCTTGCAACATCTTACCCACAAAGGAAGCATGCTGGGAATCGGTCGCTCAGAGCTGCCTGTCAGTATGTACGACAATGTAAGTGCTTACCCTGGCATGTTCCCTTGGCTTTTTCCGTATGGCAAAGGGGGTATAGGACATCCGAGTCATTCGCATAAACAGGCTGATTTGACAAGAAAAAGAAGTCTGCTGTTGTACCACGACAAACGATTTCAGCTGGACACGTATTTTCCTATGATTGCATTCAATCATGAACAGTTAAAAGCCGCGTCCACAGGAAGTCTGTTACTTGCCAAGCGTGCCAAATTCAGCTCTATTTCAAGACGATTATCGGCGGTGAACCCAGACGTAGCAGGAAATATCGCAGATAGGATGGCAAAAGGGGAGCACGTCAAGCCCAGCAACGAATCTGAACAGATCTGTTTTGATCTGATCAAAGATCTAGACGCTATAGCAGGTCGCGTGAAAGGGTCAGTGACGTCAAAAAAATACATGCGGAACGAGATATGGTCTACCACCGCATTCTTCAACGCCCCTACCTGGTTTGTTACTGTGGCCTGGAATGATCTGTATCATCCTCTGGCACTTTACTATGCCCAGGAAGACACTCTCTACCGACCTGAAATAAGGACCTCTGCTGAACGCCATCGTATAATGTCGAGGAACCCTGTGGGAGCGGCAAGATTCTTCCATTTTATGGTGCAAGCTTTCATAACTGACGTCCTTGGTTGGGAAAGCGAGGAAAGGGGAGTCTTCGGGCATGCCAACGCTTTTTACGGAACTGTCGAACAACAGGGGAGACTCACTCTGCACATACACAAACTGATTTGGATTACAAACGCGTTCTCTCCTCAAGAAATCCGAGACCGCATAATGGGTCCTTCTTCAAGGTTTCGTAAGAGATTGATCGCTTACTTGGAGGGCAGTCATCGTGCCGAATACTTCAATGTTACGAAAGAGGCTGTTATTGCTAAACGCATGGTGGAACCCTTGGCACCCGACGACGACAGTGACGACGAAATTGATTGGGCGTCTGACTATCGCCCCCCTACTCAGACCTTCGCTAAACCTCCGCCTAAGCGTTGCCCAACAGTTACCTGCCCCAAGGGGTGTTCACGGTGCAAGACATACACGGATTGGTGGGATGGCTTCGAACTGGAAATTGATGACTTGTTGGTCCGTTCTAATATCCACACTCATTATTTGTCTGTTGAACATCATCGGGCCGAAGATGCTAAGGCTGTATGGCGAAAACGGAATAAAGACAAGAGAAAAACTCCAGACTTCAAGATCCGCCGGGAGCGAAAAGGTTGTCTGACGAAAGCCGGGGTATGCAGAGCCAGATTTCCAAGAGATGTATTCCTGAAGTCCGAGATATCTGAAGACGGACACGTAAATGTGCGTCACTTGGAGTCTATGATGAATACCACTAATCCAATTATCACGTACGTCAGCAGGTGCAACTCTGATGTGACTAGTCTTCTCTCTGGAACCGCAGTTAAAGCTGTGGTATCGTATGTTTCAGATTATGTGTCAAAGCTGAGCCTAAAATCTTTCCAGATGTTCGCGTCAGTGTACGATGTATTTGAGAAGAATTCAGAGATGATGGGAGGCTCTCCTCGAGACAAGGACCACGCTAGGCATATGTTGCGAAAGATGGTAAATTCTATGAGCGCCAAAATGGAGATCGGAAGCCCAATGGCTTCCATGTACATCCTCGGCTACCCCGACTATTACGCGAGTCACAAATATGAGGTGTTTGCCTGGAGGCCCTATGTTCAGTTCGTGAGGAATTTCTGGGTACCAACGGTCAAAGAGGAAGATGACATTGAATTAAATGATGAAGAGGAGCGAGTTCCTGTCTCTAAACAAGATGGTAAGTTCATCGCGTCTTCCGGCGTGGACGACTACAGATATAGGCCGATAGTTTATGGGAACGTCAACCTGTACGAGTGGATTCAGTGTGCAAAAAAGAAAAAGAGAACTTGGAAGGAGCGAGAGACCTTTGAAGAAGACCTCAAACTTGCAAGGTACCTGAGAGCAGACTACAACCGGGATGCAATGAAGCGATTAGCTGATGAAGGTGAGACCGGTGTTATAAACCCTGACCAGGAATATGAATTGGAGGACGACGAGGTTGACAATGAGTTCGAATACAGGACCCACGAGCAAGGTGGTTCCGGGAATGGATCTTCCCGTGCGGACTGTGAAGACGACGTCTCGGACTGGGAAACAGACGACGAAGATGAGGTCATAGTAGAGAAGCAGGATAAAATTGAAAAAGCCAGGAAACCGGTCAGACATGCTTTCTTGCCAAAGCACGACCTATTCTTATCTCACTCTGTCATATGCGATTTTGAAAACATTACAAAAATAATCCCAAACTTCATTGGTGGCGCCTTGCCACGATCCGACAAGGGCGATCGCGCAGCATACTGCATGACAATGCTGGTTTTATTCAAGCCGTGGAGATCACCTGCTGATTTGAAAGACGCCGTATCTACCTGGGATCAGGCCTTCAAAGAACATGAGTTCTCTCCTCGGCAAAAGGAGCTCCTGCAAAATTTCAATGTAAGATATGAATGTAATGACGCACGGGATGACCATTTCGCACAGATGAAGAAAAAATTGGCCGAGGCCAAGGCAGCCGGTAGGAGCCTTTTTCCCGCCAGTTTTATTAGCTACAAAGATAAGTTTCGCGAAGACCTGAACGACTTCGATTACGGATCGGACGACGACAACCTGGAAAACGAGGAAGACGACAGTAGCCCAAGAGGGGTTAAGACTCTCAAACTTATGGCAGAGGCTAAGGTCATGAAAGAGATCATGGAGACAACTGGCTGGCTGGATGCTTTAAAAGAGGGTACTGATAGACTGGATCTAGACCGCATTATGCCCCCTTACAAACCGAGGGCGGAATGGGCCAGCATTATCAAGCACCAACGCGCCGCACTGACTGCAAACAAGCTGGCTAATATGCCCGCTGAGTCCGCCATAGAACGTAGAAAAAGAAAGGTGAGAGAAGGCATTTCGATTCTGCTCCATCATTATTTCAACCACAAGTCCGGCATGACGGCTGAGACGAACGCAGATATTATATCAAATGTCGTCAAATCCTTCAAATTGAACAGTGAACAGATCCGGGCATTCAAATTGGTGGCCGACCACGCCTCCGGTACGCCTGCAATGCCTCTCCGAATGTACCTGGGAGGGATGGGTGGAACGGGTAAAAGTCAGGTTATTCATGCTATAATCAGTTTCTTCACTCAGAGGAAAGAAGAATACCGTTTCATGGTTCTCGGGCCCACTGGATCTACAGCTGCTTTATTGAATGGATCCACTTATCACTCTGTGTTCAAAATTCCTCGAGAATCTAAGAGCAAGAACCATGATGATGTTGACGGCATCAGAAATGAAGGGAACTCGTTGGCAGCAATTAACGAACGGTTACAAGGGGTGGACTATATTTTCCTTGACGAGATCTCCATGGTTTCATGCAACGATTTACAGGCACTAGCCACACAGGCCGCAAAAGCGAGAAATATTCACGACGATTCCTTCGGATCGCTGAGTATGGTGGTCGCCGGAGATTTTGCCCAGTTGCCGCCAATGTCGGGCCCTTCGCTCTACAGTGGAAAAGTAACCTTGCAGACCAGCGACGCAATGGATCAGAGAAATCAAAACGCAGTCTTAGGCCGAATATTATGGCACCAATTTAATACGGTGGTCATTCTGCGACAGAATATGCGTCAAAGTACACAAACAGCAGATGATGATAAATTTAGAACGGCTCTGGAAAACATGAGATACGGAGCATGCACTCCAGCAGATATCGAGTTTTTGGAATCACGCGTGGCTGGTTTTCGACCGGAGAACCCCAAGTTAGGGAGTCCTGAATTCAGAAACGTGTCCATAATAACCGCGAGAAACAGTCAAAAAGACATGTTGAATCATCTAGGAGCCAGGCGCTTTGCTGCAGACACTAATCAGGAATTGATACATTTCTGCTCGATAGACAGGATCAGTTCTCGCTCCGTGGATAGGGTTAAATGGAAAGGATGCGAGCAGTCCGACATTAAAAAAATGACAAAGGGCCTACAAAAGAGGTTGTGGGATGCAGCTCCCTGTACCACCAACGAGTTCATACCTGGAAAGCTGTCTCTGTGCATTGGTATGCCCGTGATGCTGCGGGCTAACGACGCTACTGAGATGTGCATCACAAAAGGTCAAGAGGGCGCTGTTGTTGGCTGGGACGAAAGCCTCGGGCCACTGGGTCAAAGAGTCCTCGATACTCTGTTCGTAAAGCTGATAAAGCCGCCAAAAAACATACAAGTCGAAGGCTTACCTCCAAATGTCGTGCCCATGGTGAGAACAGTGACCCACGTCACAATCCTCCTTGAGGACGACACCTTGTTATCTGTGTTAAGAGAGCAAATAGTGGCGCTAGTTAATTTTGGAATGACGGACTATACCTCTCAAGGTAAATCACGAAGTATAAATGTTGCTGAGTTAGCGAACTGCAAGAACCACATGTCTTATTACGTAGCGCTATCCAGAGGAACGTCAGCCAAAGGTACTGTAATTGTGCAGGGTCTAAGCACGGACAAAATAACAGGAGGGATGTCAGGCTACCTACGGCAGGAACTGCGGGAGCTGGAAATCCTGGACGAAATAACTAGACTACGATGCGCCGGCGCCTTACCACCATCAGTCACAGGACTTTACAGGAGAAGGTTGATTCGTTCTTTCTACGCCTGGAAGACGAACCACAAGGACCCGGCTCACTTTCATCCATCCATGAAGTGGAGCAAGTCGATGGGTCCAAGAGTTCCAGAACCTGTGACTTATAGTGAATGGCGGCCTTCGGTGAAGATTAATAACAAAAGAAAGAATACAGCAGTCGACGTTGAAGCCGGTTCAAAGCCAGAACCGGAAGCCAAGCGAGCAAAAAAAGGTGATGATAATAGAGAAGGGCGGTCACAACGATCCGACGCGACGGACAACATAACGAACACTCGACCAATAGGACTGGTGGGGGACAGTCAGGACCATAGCTGTGCCTATGATGCTACATTCACAATACTTGCTAATATATGGTTGGAGAACCCCGCAATATGGGCTGCAAGATTTTCACGCATGAGCGACTTGATGGCCCGATACAGCGCAAATCTAGTGTCTGTTCAGAGCAAGCTATCTTCCCTGGAACAGGCCAGGAACGGTATAAGGAGGAGGATGCACTCCCAAAACGCAGATTACTTTCCTTATGGACCCAATACGACATCAATAGACCGGCTAGCCTCGGCATTGTTCGTGAACAAAACGTACGGCATCGGAAGACAATCTTGCCCAAGTTGCGGCTTCGCAGACCCCGTTGAGTATAACATATTCGAAGCTTGGATGACGGCAAGCTTGAACGATACACCAGGTCACGAACGGGTCGCATTGCGGACCTGGATGCGAGACCATCTTACTCGCGGAAGAGCCCGTTGTCCTGCTTGCCGAGCACGAAATGTCAGGCGCAAAATGGTGATGATCCCTCGGTTGACGAGTGTACCAGCAGTAATATTGATTGACGTGAACGACGAGAGGCTGACATTTGACGAAGAACTGGCATTTGACTGTAACGACCAGCTGGTCAGACTGAAGCTGAGGGGAATAATATACGGGGGACAAGCACACTTTACGTGCAGGTTCATTGACGACAGCGGCTACGCCTGGTTTCATGATGGGATAGCAACCGGCAGGAGATGTGTTCCGGACCAGCCATTGAGAGCGTTCACGGGCGAAAATTCGTTGCAGAGATGCGGAGAAAAGACAGCCGTGGCGGTGATATACGCACGTGTTATTTGATCGAAAGATGTTGACGTAAAATGTAGACCCGGCCCGGACTCGTTCTGCCATGCGCATGCAATGGCCCCTAAAGCACAAGTAATGTGTGTGGGTGTTGGGATTACCCGTTGTTAGCATACAAGACATGACGCGCCGCCTTGTTCTCCGCCACGACCCTCGGTCGTGGTCTAGTTTCTTTCATACTTGTTTCCTTTATCACGCGTCCTTTATCGTTCTGACCTCCTTTATGCCTTACAGTATATATATGCCCTGCGAGCTGCAGTGTAGACTCATCCGCGTCTCACACTGCGCTCGCAGGTAAGCTCCGACTTCTTATTTCCCTCACTCCGCGTCTCACACTGCGCTCGCAGTTATTTAGCTCCTTGTCGTCGCACACGATAATTGACCCCACCCTCCATCCCTATTCCATCTTATTACATTCTACTTACTACTCTCTCTTTACTTGTCCCTCGTAGTTAGCTTGAGTCTGATCCACGCGATCAGCTCGAGAACTTTAGGACCCAAATATTCATTTGATCCCAATCACTCGCCCCTCCTTCTCCTCTCCTCCTGATTCTCCTCGCGTCTCGCGACGAAGCTAACTGCAGTAAATAGCAAATAGCGCAACGTTTGGAGTCCCAGGGAGCCCTCCGCAACAATAGAGTTACAAAATCTCTCTCTTTATATAATTAGCCGTGTCCATCTGAAGCCTTTCAAGCTCCACTTTTGGCTGATTAAGCCGAGACCGTGGAACATCAGCTTTTAAACTTCGGAACTTTGCGCAGCACGTGACAGTCGCGTCGCGTCGCGTCGCCTGGACATCAATAGTGCATCGATTTGAGTAAACTTCCCCCCTGTGTGAAACAGGTGAACCACTTACAAAATCGAACTCTGCTGAGTTTACAAACAATTCACTCTGGCTTCAGATCTCGAAGGTTGCAGAGTCAATAATTACTGTACTGTGTCAATTCGACCGTCACGCGGCACGCTGATAAGGCATGGATATATCCAGGCCTGAATTTGTTGATTTTGCACACCATTAGAACAGATTCTAATGGACAAACCATGGAGAACTAGAGGGTGCTAGTCGGTTCCCGAGACTGAGCATTAAACCAGAGTGCTTCAACTGGCTATTAAACAAGTGCCTACGGAACCTATCAACGGCTCTCTATAAACATCTAGGAGTTTGCGATAGTTCTGTAGAGCCACCAGCCAACCATAGGACTAACTCGGCAAGCTGTACTTGACCGGTGCAGCAAGCTCAGTTTCAATGTGGGCACAAGGTGAACAAGGGATTTGATGAAGGAGTACCCGGATTGTTGAGATTATCATAAATGGTTGAGCTTGGAACACCAGGAATTGAACTGTTATGCGAGTCGCGCCACTAGGTCGGAAGACCCCGGAACCACCACGTGACCAACATGTCAAACGGTGCTGATTGAACCAGTTTGCATGGAAATGGGATAATTAGGGATCTTGGCAGAGTTAGTCAGGCTGAACCACCTCACTAAGCATGACGGAGGCCAACTAGTTTGCCAAGGCTATTAGTAACAGGATAACAAAGGCAAAACCGGCTCACCAGGCCACATTATACCTAAAAAGGTGACCTTAGACTGCGTCATATATCTTGGCAGCTTTGCAAGCAGCATTATTCATCCTCTGACATCATTATTTAGTTTGTAATCTCTCTCTCTCCGTGTAGTATAAAAAGCCATGTATTAGAATTAATTAGACAGTGAATACCACCCCAGTTATTGGCACAGATAGCGGTTATTAGCACTTTAAACAAGCTCTCAGCTAATCCCTGACCTTGGCTTTAACTCGCGCCCCCAGTCCAGGCTGTTTAAACGGTGGTCCCTTCATCTCACCAGGGGATTGGCCTTTGCTGCCACAGTTTTAGGGTACTAGTCTAACTAGTCCGGTTACTTGGAGACACCTGGCGCCAGCCTAGGATTAGTGAAACTTGTTGAGACAAACTTCGCAGTGGGCCTTGGCGTAATAGCCTCGTTCGTTGGGAGTGGTTGGAACCAATTGTTGTATATTGGTGGGCCAACTATCTTCAAGGGAAACCTTTCTGAACTGTAGTCAAAGACTTCTAGTCAACTTGGGAGCCTGCCCGGCACCAGCTTTTAGCCATTTGGCGCAATATAAGACCTCCCCGTCCCATAAACAGCTTAGGTGGTTTGACTGCTAGTTGAAACTCTGATAAACCTTTGAGAGCGAGTGCTTTTTGGATTGACGGTCGATACGTGACCTACCTCCCCGAACACACACACACGATTGGCATTAGGATTAGTTGGTTGTTGGTTGATAGTGTTAGTTGTTGAGTAGACTTCGTCTCTCAGTGTTAACACTAGATTTCACGGCCACACTCCGGTGCACCGTTTCAACGCTCCCCCTCATGTCAAACTTTGGTAGTGTCTCCCGCGTCAGACCCCCGGTGGTCGAATGCTCGTTGTACAGGGTCAAAACCTGGTAAAAATTCCTGTAATCCCGGTGTGCGTAAAATCCAATATTTTCGCTCCGGTACGCATCACACCCCTGGTCGAATCGAACGAAAAAGTATCACTGCGGTGGCCGTTTTGATTTACCCCGAGTAAAGGGGGGAAGAAAAACCTACATGGGGTCCTCTGGGTTTTACCCCTGATTTTACCCAGAATTTTACCCAATGTAAAATTGGACATGCTTTTTCCGGCTGGAAATGGAACCATTTTTCTCAAAGGAAAATTCCCAGCTCTGCCCAGAAAAAATTCCCACCCGCCAGACTTGATTTTTCATGTGGAAAAATGATTCCATTTCGAGCCAGAAAAAGTGTGCCTAATTTTACATTTGGGTAAAATTCGGGGGTAAAACCCGGAGGGGGCCGGGAGGACCCCATATAGGTTTTTCTTGCTCCTTTTCTCGGGGTAAATCAAAACGGCCACCGCCGTGTATAGTATGCCCTCAGTTGCGGCACTGCCACTGCTGAGCGCGTTTCGAATAAGAACATTACCATTCACAAGTAGATGCAGACATTAGAAAAGCCGAATGCTCTTTGGATCTCGAAGAGGTAAACTTCAGGACTTCAGAAAGGGGAGGACGGACTGTCCGCTTGTTACAGGTATACATAAAACCATTGAAACGAAGAGGCTAAAAAGACCGAGTGTCCACCATAGACTTGATAGACGGTGTAGCGCGGGTCGACAACGTCCAAGCTCACAAGGCAGGGAGTTGCTCAGGGACAGGGAAGATGAGCGTCCCACTCAGCTTCGCCCCGATTGGAAGCAGTGGCTCGATGTCCGGATACCCAACCCCGTTCCCAATTCTCCCGCCTGGCAGCGCACCGGAGATAACCGACGCGGCAACAGTCGTTGTTTTAACTACCATTGCGCGTGAGAATGAAATAATACGATGAAGGGACAGGGGATTTACCGTTGAGCAGGAGTTGCTGCCACGAGGTTGTCCCAATCTCGACGGGGTTGGTCGGGCTCGCAGGGAGCGCGGGCTGGATGAGAGTGAGGTAGTCTCCGGTGAGCGCCGTGTTAACTTGGATGGGTATCGGGCCCACGGCGGGTGTGAGTTTGACTCTGAAGTGTGGGTTGGAGAGATTGTCCGGCGGCGAGACTGTTACTGTCGTTGAGCCGTCAGCGGCGTCCGCGAAGTTGAACACGGCGAAGTGCTCTGGTTTGACGTCAGCATCAATCACCACACATATGGCAGAGGCAGCATCGTACTAGGGATGTTCCAGTTTGCGCGCCCTAAAAATGACGTGGTTCAGCCAGTATTAGATGTTTCGAAAGACTGGAGCATACCGTTAAAAACGGATACATTCGTCGAGACGTATATTTGCGTGATGCGCAGGCCGGAGTCTGTCAGATTGTACGCCCACCTGCCGGGGATGTAAATCAACTCGTCGTCTGGAGCATGGACATCAGCTGAAGTGTGCCGAACTGGTAGACATAGCCTTACAGGGGCCTGCGAAAATATGTTAAATCGTTCAACTATGATTGGTGCGCAACGTACCGACGGGTCCTGCAGTATATCGCACGAGCTGGGGAGTGTCAATTCGTGTCCCATGGGCAATGAGCTCGAACGTACGAGCATGAGGCCGATGTCAGGTAGGATGACGCCTGGTCTGAGGACGGGAGCCTCCAGAGGGTTCGCAAACCCCGGGGGCAGGAACGCAGTCGTGGGCGGAGGGGGTACGACGAACACGTATCCCTCGGAAACGGTCAAATCCCAAGGACTGCAGTATGTGCGTCAGCAGGAGCGCACGAAGAGAGCGTTAGGTACTTGCGCAGGAGCAATGGGTATTGTATCCGCTCGGCAGAGGCAGAAAGGTGAAATCAGGGCTAGCAAATGATACAACAGCATTTTGTGGTCGAGGGATTGCGCGAGGAACGAGGGCAGTCCGTGAAGCTGCCGCCTATTATACCTAGTTCCCGGTGATCCAAATGCCGGGCGGTCGTAGTAGAAGGATTACAGCTGACCTGTAAGCGCGGGGCCCGCCGATGGTGTGGTTGCGAAGTTCTAACCTTCACGGTCCCTGAAAGTCGTCATCGGCGGCCGAAGCTGGAGCGAATTATGGCTAGTTGACGGCCAAGAATGTGAGCAATTCTTCGAAACCTGCCCGGGAACTACATTGAATCGAGAGAACAGCTGTGGACACTACCCTCTTCCATTACCTGCCTTCCAAGGTGCCTCGGCTGTTTTCGTCATAGGTCACTGGACCTACACCTTGGATGCGCGTGATGATGGTTGTCAGACCAAGTCGTAGAAACGCGGCGCCCGATCTTCTCGAAGAGTTGGCGTCGTGGCATCGTGTAATGGCTCGTGTTACGCGGTGGCATACTAATAGGGATGCGGGGAAGGTCAAAGGGACGGTTGCGGGGAAGTTTCGTCAAGTTTAGCACTTGGGATGATAGCGTCAGTCCAAGATCAGTCATACAAAGGCGATCCGAGGAGGGGTGTTTTCCCGTACGTGCATAATAACTGCGGCAAGCCCGATCCTGCTGCCCTCAAAAGCTGTCGGCGTCCTTTTACTGTGCCGTCCTCTGGGTCCGTGTCTGCGGAGTGAACGGACCTGTGCCATCTCGGAAGTCGATTCGTGCTTGTTTTTCGATCTGTCGGTCATTAGTTAGAAAAAGGAAGATAGATTCGAACAACAACAACATACCATAGCTTGCGACGGACAATGGTAGGAGTGTACCCCAGAAACACGCCGGCCTTCATCAGGGCTGTTATCGAATCGATCACGGCCGCCGTTAAATTCCAGCTCTGGCGGGTCAGGCCGACTTCAGAAAATTGTACAGTGGGTCGCGCTACCCTGGCGCGCCTGGGGCATCGCGATAAGCGCACTCGGCTCAACTGCTGAAAATGCGAGTCGCTTGACATGTGGAAGTAGCGTGCCCTCGGCGGGTTGGTCCACTCTGTGTATCCGAGAGCGGTGCTGCTTTCCGGTTCTGAGGATCGTAGGTCCAAACGGGCAATGGTGAGGGCCTGACAGTTCCTGAGCATGTAATAGTACTGCGCGGATGGTGGTGTTGTAGATTCAAAGCACAAGTTGGTGAGCTGGTGCTAGGGAAGACTGAGAAGCAAAGGGGTATTTTCTCGGGGAACTGGCAAAAAGTGAGGCAGCGGAGGTGGGCATCCGCAAAGGCGGAGGAGAGGGGACAGCAACCATTGCAAGCGATCCACAGGGTCTCCAACAGAGGGAAGGATCCCGGTGGTAATTCCACGAAGCTGTTCGGAAAGCGGAGGGATTCGAGAATTAACTCGCAATAACGCTGCGAAAAGCTGGCGAGTGTTTGGGTTATGCGAGGATCGTAGTCGTCTGCTTCAACGTGAAAAACTAAAGGGTGTCCGGCGCTGCGGGCAAGCCAATTTTGGAGGACGGCTAGTTACTGGGTTTCACTTCCTTTACTGAAACAGATTCTGACGTTGCTCCATAAGTTGCCAGTCCCATACGCGACTGATCGCCAACAGACACCGTCGATGATGAGCCGGCCGATGTTATCCTGGGGAACGGCTTCAGTTCAGACGCAGTTGCGACCTGCGGCTTGTGACTCACCGGGAAAATCGAAGCATATGTGGGGCCCAAAACGGTTCCATATCTATGATCGCACAGTTACTGTTAGAGCGTCATCCTGTATCCAGGATATGACGCACGAGAATCCCCAATACTGAAGTTTATCGAGCCCGTGCGCCTGTACAATACGCAGCATGTCGCGCGCTGTGTTGTCAATGTTGATAAAACGAAGGCTCCCGTCGTCCCGTTCGCCTGCCAACTGTCCTGCGAGAACCGTCTAGGCTCATGCACGAGCCAGCGCGCCTGCAGGGGCATTCATGGACTTCACTTTGGAATCATCCGCGTTCGTGCCCCATATCTCGCGCTCGGATCGCGTTTTGTAGAACGAGACGCGGGGTGTGGATCGACTTGATGGAGAGTAGCTATAGTGATGGTCGATAGGTCCTGAGCGCCCGACTCGCCCCGTGGATCAAAGCCAATCGAATTCAGGGCCGACGATGGTGGCAATCTGTGAACCCGCGTTGACCATCATATCGATGCCAGAGCCGCCGGGGTCCCCTGGATTGAAGAGGACGGGTCCACGGTAGGTTGAGGCGTTGTGTGGGACAATCGAACGGACGCGGACGATTGTAATTGCAGCAGAAGCATCGTGCGGATCAGAGTAATCCAGCGGTACCTGGAGGGAACCGTGAATATTGACAATAACTGGAGAGTACGACTTCTCGTACTTTCAGCCGCGCGCACTGCTTGTCGGAGTAGCAATCGGACCAAACGAGCTGTTTGGTGGGCATGATCTAGGCAGCGTTATACCAAGAAGATTGATCTAACAGGAGTATTGTTACGCACCGTTTCCCATGCGAATTTAAATTTGCTGCTCTCCACCGTCGAGCACACCCCCGGGTTCGTAGGTAATGGGCTGGATGAGTCTGAAACTGCTAGGTGAGCGAAATGGACAGAAAGAAGCGGGAGTTGCCGAGTCGGCACTAGCCGAGCACTGCCACTGATGTCCTCTGATCCCAAACCACCACCTCGCTGGAGAAAAAGAATTGTCTTACAAAGGCTTTAGGACCTTTGAATACACAGAATAGGGTGACAGAAATGTGCATCACTGATGGTTCGGCCTTCACTCGAGGGCAATCGAGAATCTCAGAATCCTGTGTATTCGTTACAAGCCAGGAATTCAACCCGCCATCCAACGGTCTAATGTCGGTCGTGGGGGGACTCAGCGGGAGTCCCCAGAGTGACAGGATGCGACTTGCGTGCGGCCCGCAAATATATTAGAGCGAGACGAGTTTATATTGCCGGCGTTCCGCGACCATTCCGTGAGATACTGCGCAGCAAAGTGATTCCGAGTACATCCAACAATAATTCATTCACCTATTGAACTGATATGTATTCAGATAACTGTTGAATATAAGAAAGCACACAGGATCACATCAAAATTCACAACGATGCAGTTCCGTCTCCGGCCCACTCTATCTTTGCTCACCGTGCTCGCCCTCCACGTCCGAGGGGCAGTATTCCCCCACGAATGCCCTGTACATGCCCTGAAATCTATGGAGTAAGCGTATCCCCACAGACAGTGATCGTTCGCTGTGGGCCCACAGCCCTGAAAGATTCCCGGAGCATCAGTGGAAGTCGGTATTTCACCTGCAACTCATTCAATGTGAATTTTTATATTGCTCAATTTCTGCGGCAGGGAACGACGAGCAGTACTAGTCGTTGGAGGTTCATTGGTAGATAGATGATCTATGTGATGCACGTTATCATGGATGTGTCGTGGAATCTGAATGGTCTAAATGGAATGCATAGCGTCCACGCCGAGCGGACAGAATCAGGAAGGTGGCTGAGTCTGGGAGGTCATTATCGCTTTGACAAGGAGGGTATATTAGGCTCAATCGTCGATCACAATTTTCAGAAACCAAACGGATTGTGGTACAGGGTTCCAATTGCGGTAGGCTTCAGAACGTATCAAGCAAAGTTGAGATGGTCAAACGTATGGAAACTCACGGCATTCCCCCAAGCTCGAGAATACTACGACGAAGGATTAATCTTTGAAGTTTAAGGACAATTCCACCTAATTGGTCTAGCGTCAAGTTGAATCCCATCCAGGTAGCTCGATAGCATACCGTCTCGAAGCGTTCGGCGAATTCTTGAGGAAGAATGCAACCGAATACAAAAAAAAAGGCGGGGAAACCTCCTCGGCACGCCCCCCTGCAGTTCGCGATGCTTTCCGCAGCAAAAGTTAACAATAGAGGATCCGATAGTGTCCCCATAGGCTGCTCTTTTAGCCTCTTCTCAACCTCCGCCAACAAGTTTGTAACCCATTGCTTGCGGATCCCGGAACCTGTCGAAGAAGAGCAAGTCCTGCACTGTTGCCACTCCCAATCGTTCCGCGACATAATATCATTGACAGCAATGATCGCCTCCGTCCCACAATGCTTGTGAAACATCAGGAGCGATTGGTAGATGTCCGCAGAAACCAAGCCGAGATATATGGTAGAATCATTGTCGATGAGGTCTGCACTTCGAAGCTTCAGACACTCCTTTGCAGCCTTCCTCGCCAACGCCTCCCAGCGGTAGTGACAAGCAAGGGCGAATACGGCGATGGGCTGCTGTTCCAGGTATTCCGCCAGATATTTCTTGCCTGTGGGCACGACGAACTGGATGTCGTACTTCAATAGCAGGAGATCCAGCGTCTGGCGAAGCTGCTCCAAAGTCTCGATGCGCGGTTCGGCTCCTGGGTACCAGAAGCTGAGCGCCCGATCCAGGACTGCAGCGGTTTCGGCGACGTCGATGACGGGCATCTCGGGTGCATCAGCAGGCTGAGGGATGCAGAAGAGGTCCTTGAAGAAGGGCGACGCGCGCGTGAGGATGGCGCGGCAGAGGCGGAAGTCGGTGCTATCCGACGAGCGCAGAATGACGTCGGCGTCGGGATCGTCGAATGGGGGCTTCACGAAAGAAGGAGCGGTGGTTTCTTCCATTTGAGGCTTCTCAGTGGGAGGGGAGAGTGAGCGATGGTAGTGGGCGCTTGAAGGACACAGCCTGATGCATGACCTAATGCGGTAATGACGATCAACATCAACAACGTGATTCCTCTCTTTTACACCACCACCACCAATGCATGACCGCGACACCACAGCGGAGACGTTGCTCATGTCCGACCTCGAATTCGCGCCAGAGGGCAAACGCTCCGCTAACTCATCGCAATGGGCTCCGCTGCAGTACTCCGCCTCCATCGTATTCTTCGCGCTCTGCTACGCAACCATGGCTGTCATCGCGTGGGCCGCGACGTGCTACCTCTCCTTCAAACCCATTGGCGCAAAGCACTACGGCGTAGTCGTCCTGAACAAGGAGAACGACGGGTACGGCTGGATCGGCTCCAAGGCGTATCACCAGCTGTACGTGCGGAGCGAGGAGTGGTTTCGCGCGGCGCGGGTGCTTGCAGCGATTGTCGCGACGCTCACTATTCCGGTGGCGACCTCCGTGTGTACGCGCGCGGCGGTAGCGTTCCACCAGAGGCAGAGGTTAACGCTGAGGCAGACGATGACGCTGGCGAATAAGGCGTGGATCGAGCCTGTAACGTGGCTGAGGCTCGTTGGTGCGGGGTTTACCGGACGAGGAAGTTTTGCCTCGTCGTTCCTCATTGCGGCTATTTTCTTGAATCTGCTTGGTGCGTCCTAGATTGTATTTCTCGTTCCTCCGCGCTAATTCGAGCGATGCAGGCGGTATCATTGCCCCGCTACAGCAGCTCTATCTCTCGACTGCGACTATCAAAACACCTACCTGGCCAATTATGATCCCTCAAAACATCGACCTGATGGACCACTTCAGCGAGTTCGCGTCTTCATTCGACTTTGGCGAAACCACCGCCCTCCTCCGCGAGCGTCTCGCATCGACGGGAACCACCACCCCGCAAGCTCAGCTCTGGTCCCGCAACACGACGTGCAACAGCCTAACCGGGGGTAACCTCCCGCTGGGATGCGTCATCGCCGGCGGGCAGTACACCTTCAGCAACATGTCCCTGCTCGAAGACCCGTTCTTCGCGCAGCTTCCATCGGGATTCTCGACGGGGCTCATCCGGCAGTTCGCCCCGCGCATCAATTCCACGGCGCGCAGAGAGAATATCACGAAAGATGAGATCCCGCAGGGCTGTGACGCACTCCCGGACGCGTTCTACGTCAGATACGAGAACGTCTCCGCACTGAACGACTTTCCCGGGTTCGCGTTCGAGGCTTGTATGCCTGCGAATATGAGCGCTGCGCCGTGGAGGGCAACGCGCGACCGGCAGGACTTTTCCGAGGTGCTGTACCTCGCGGTGAACCTCACTACCGCTGCTGGGTGGGACTTGCACCGGAAGGCGCGTACTTCACGCGTATCACGGTGAACACCAGCGTGGGGTTTTTCGAGCTGCCGAATTACATGAACGGCGGGATTGCGGGTCCTTTGCTGGCGGAGGATCCCACCGTTCGTGCGCCGGGGAAGTGTGATTTGGACTGTGAGACGCAGACGTTCGATGACCTCTTATCTAAATCTCGTCGCGCCACACCCAGCACAAACTCCAACGGAACCGCCTTCAATGCGACGCACAACCTCGAGAACAACGTCAACAAAGGCCCGCTCCTGCAAACCGCACTCGCGCTCTTCGGCCTCGGCTCCTTCATCGACGCCCGCACGCGCGCGCTCCAATCTAACTCCTTCGGCATGGACAACACCACCGCGCTCCAGCTCTACCGCTCAAGCCAATGCACAGGCGGGATGGTCCCCTTCCTCCCTCTACTCCGCGACCAACTCGGTCAAGAACAAGTGGGCAACCCAATCGACGGGTGCTCGCGCCAGCTCACCTCCGACCCCGCTGACTCGGCGCACCTCGAGATAATGTACTACCTCTCCTCGTTCGTGTACAACACGTACGACGGGTTCTCCGGGGAACGGATCACCAACGCCTTCTCCGCCGCTGCGTTCCTCGCGAACCAGGCGTGGATGCTCAGCGCATTCGACGGGCAGTTGATGGTGCAGTACGACTTGGGCGTGGATATGCAGGTTCCCGTTCTTTCGCTGACGGGGATTATCGTGGTGTCGGTCGTGCTGGGGCTGTTTTTGCTGGTGTTGTTGGGCGTGGCGCTGTACGCGTGGTGGACGCCGACGTGGACGACGACGCTCGATGCGTTTGCGATGTTGAGGATTGGCGCGGCGGTGGGTGCGTCGCTGCGCCCTACGCGTGATTCAGATGAAGCGGAAAACGAGAGGTTGTTGTTCCCGAGGAACGGCGCTGCGGGTGTTGCGGCGTTGGATCAGGTGCCGGGGTGGGTGGGAGATGCGTCGCATGCGGAGGGTGGAGGGGCGGTGGGGCAGTTGGCGCTTGGGACAGGGAGGGAAATCACGGGGAGGGGAAGGAGGTTGAAGTATCGGTGTGATTAGGATGTTGGGGAGGGTGACAAATATACCCGTGCTGTATTATTATCGGAGGAGCTAACGACTCCCAGTGTCTGCTCTTGATCTCAGCAAGATTGCTCATCAATCGCCGGAAAATTTGATCTGTAGCTTCCAGCAACCCAACGTGCGCAGACAGAGTCTAGCACTCCCAGAATCCTGCTCTCCGATGTACAAGAAACCAGCGAGGTGGGATGAATGTTCAACCATGCTCACGATTACCACCCGGCTTCATTCTTCTGCGTCGCTTGTTCCTGGCCGCTGTGAGAAGGAGAAGCAAAGCAGGTGCGGATCCCTCCGGAGGAAATTCGCCGCCAAATGCGATAATTGTTGCCCACGAATTGGAGCTCAAGGTCCGTCACAAACGATGAGGACTTCTCGAAGGAGATCCAAGAACTACACCCTCGCTCAAAGGAAGAAACTGGAAGAAGCGCTCTGGAAGGTATAAAAGACCCGCCCTCCTCAATAAGTTATATAACTTGTATATAACCCCAGGACCCAACAGCCGTCTCGAACATCCAGCGCTCTCCAAACATGCAGTTCAACCTCCTCTCAGCCCTCGTCACCGCCTCCCTCGCGCTTGTCTTCGGCTCCGTGGACGCCGCCGCTGTCGGGAACCCCTAGCCAGCCCATGTTGAAAAAACGTAAACAGCCCTCCAAGGCTGTGTCCTTCCAATGCCGTTACAAGGCAATCGGCAGCGGCAGCATCGCCTTCCAAGGCACTGCCAAGGCGCTTCCAACGCCGCGGCCGGCTTCAAACCCTCTGCAAGGCCGTTCAAGGGCTTTGTGCAGCATTTCCACACATTGGAACCTTTGGTCAGCCGTAAACAGTGTACTGGGTCATAAATTGAATAATGGAACGAAGCTGAGCAATAGAACAGAGTTTTCTCTTGACGAATTATTTGATCTATGAATCGAATCTCCATCAAATGCTCCGAGACTGGCATCACCCGCTTGTAAACAGCTGACGGCTCCCCGGCTTTCTTTCACTGCTTACGATGCCGATTCTCCTGCGCCCGTCTCCCGCGCTCGCACCCCTCACTTGTAAACGCCGAATTCCCGCTCTTTACTAAGTACTGCCGAAGTTGGCCAGAAATGACGCCCACAATCACCTTGAATTCACCACTGCAAAGATACTTTTATAGCCACCACTTGGCGGCGTAGACACGCTGCACTGACCCTTAGAGCACTTGATGAATGCCTCCTTGATGATCGACGTGATGAAGCCCGTCATCATTGGGGAGACGGTCGAGACTGCGCTTGGACTGCGCAGAGGGTCAGCATCTCGGCGTGGAATCATTATTTCGTTAATTGGTGGGTCTCTTGCATGCCAGAAAGACTACGGTGGTGAGACAAGGTGACAGAGCCCAGCGGCGTACCACACTCCAGGTCCCACTATCTTGGCAGTTTCATCCTATCGGTGAGTAACACTATGTTTCTCATCCGACAACATGGGGCCAGGTAGTCTTCTTTAAGGGGGCTAGCGTTATTCCGAAAAAAAAACCGAGTTCGTTGTAACCCTTCTCTCCCTTACTTCAGAATAGGGCGCCATATTCTCTACCTACCCAACATATGCAAGCAAGGGAGTGGACGCGGCCCAAAACAGGTAATTCGCCGCCGTTGAATATTCACAAATCAGGGACCACGTACTTATCGCATTGCAGCCCAACACTTCGTAGAAGTCAAGACAAGCTAAGGGCAGCTGACTTCAATGCGTCCAACTTCTTCCGGCCAGGGAGACCATACATCCCAGGTAACCCCTCCCAGAACTCCTTTCGAATCTCGTCGTGCAGTCCGCGCAATGCTTCACGGCAGGTGGCACACATGTCGGCTAATCGGTCCCAATCGTACCCGTTCCAGATATCTAGTGGAATGGAGTGATATCGGTCGGAGTCATCTTTGACCATCTCCAAAGCGCTGAGTTTAGTTTCATTGCATAGCTTGGGCGTCTTGCAGCCATCGATGGTGGGGGGACAGTATAGGAATACCACAGCACCCGTTGTCGAATCGCGCTGCCGAATATACCCGTTGAAGAAAGAGAGCTGGTCTACATCGCTCAGCTACACAAGAGCCCCGCCGTTGTCCACCCCGCGGAAAAGATGGGAGGCGTGGAAATCGATAGATGCCATCTCATAAAACGCGGCAGGCAGAATCCACGGAGCGTCGATTTCGCGGCAGAGCTGTATCACGAGAAGTCTGGAGACGGGGTGGCGGGGCCATGACGGGAGGTTCCATGCCGGCACTTCGAAGCAGTCCTCTGCTGTGAGATCCCAGTCGGAGAGGGTCGTGGGGAATCCAGATGATAGATGGACGAGTGCACGACGCCGAAGATGATTCACTTCGTACTTGGTACTGAGACGCAAAATACCAGCGATGGTTCCAAAGGTTGTCGGAGCTGGGTAGGCTTCGAAGAATCTGGGGAGCATAAAAGACATTGCCCGTGACGGTGCCTCTGCCACGTACGACGAGTCAAAGATGGCCCGGAAGAAGACCACGACATCATCCGCAGCGTCTGGGAGCTCAACTACGGCGCACCCCTCCATCCTTTCCGCGTCCGGAGGCCGAGGAATGCGGAACATGTCGTCGAAAACGGGAGACTGTAGCGCGAGGATACCGCGCGAGTCGGCGCGACACGCGGAAGAGACTGTTGCCTGCTTTGACTATAATGCCACCGTCTTCAAACCATAAGTTTTGCACGCGCTGCGGCGCGGCTGCTTGGTGGTCTACCTCCATCCCAGCACCGATGGTGAAGGCTGGGAAGAAGAGCTTTCCAGACTCCGCCGCAACTCCGCCGCGGGTCAGGTCGGGCGTTCAAGGCCGATGTGGCGATGCGTCAGATGTGGCTCTAGTCATCAGGAAAATCCGAAATTGCTTTATAGACCTGGAGAGACCAAAAAGACAAGGAAGACTCCATAGCAGATGGTCGTCTATATAGAAAGGTGGGAGGGGCGGTTTTGGCTGCATAGACCATCATAGACACCACCTGCTCTATATAGTTGCATAGACCAGATAGGCCGCATAGACCACATGGTGATCATAGTAACGATAGATCTTATAGCTGTTGTAGCTCTTATAGCTTTCAACGATGGATAGAGGACGTAACAAAATATATTGGAGCAAAAGAATACACACAACACAACAACGCAACATAGTACAACATCGAAATATCATCGTGGCGAACTTACCAAGGGGTGGTGGGCATTGAAAATAGACTGAGATTGCGAGCATGAAATCATAGTCAAGAAATGAAGGTGAGTCCAACTTGACGCTTCGAGAAGAAATACATCTTGAGTGTCAGCAAGGTGGCAAAGACGGTCCGAGGGGCCAGGAGACTTTTAAAGCTAGCGGTTGGAGACTTTGTGTGACTTGCGCAAACTTGAGGAAAGTTGGAGTGCTTGAAATCAAGTAGATGGGTGAACTCTTGGAAATTTGGCAGCACGGATTCGAGAGTTGGGGGGCCAGATGGCAACACTGGTATTTGATACCTTGACGAGCCGAAGACCATTGAAGCTTGCAAGTGTTGGCACATGGCGAGAATCTTGACAACTGCGGGCAATGGGGTTCCTGTCTGGCGGCTGGGGGGAATGCTTAACAGTTCAACTGTGGGGCTGAGGACAGTAAGGAGTGTGCGTGGAATCCTCCGGTGAAGAACAAGTGGGTGCAGTGGGGAAAAGGATGAGGGGAGAAAGAGAGATGCGACGTGGCAAGATCAAACATTTGGTCATGTCGCCGCTGGGCGGTGTTTCGAAGGCTGTAGCCGATCGGCAATCTTCTCTAAATCCCACGACGTTCAAAGTTGTTACGGCCAGCGGCTACAAGCGATGTCTTGCACTTGTCGTGTTTTTTATTCCTCTCCCTAACGGGCATTAAGCAGGCATCACGACAATAATTGTCCTCCAGACAACGGTTAAGTAATATGACCCAGACTCGAGAGTATGACTTGCGAAAATTATATTCGGTCACGGTGCCAATTACTCGACGCAGAATCAGCTAGGCCAGCAGCCTAAGATATTCATGATAACTACAGCAACTATGCCGATAGACAGTGACAGTTATAGAAGGAGCTTGGAAGGAACTCAACTCTGGAGTTCATGATAGACAATCATAGCAAACCCTATAGATTCATAGACACCGGAAGTGCATCAAAGACCCATATAGATTGACGGCATGTCTTTATAGACCACCGTAGACCTGCAAAGACCAAGAAAATGGCCGATGTGTCTTTATAGAATTTCAAATTTTCCTGATGTATTGAATCTGATCCGACCGCGTGTCTCTCGCATCTCCTGCCCACATTCCAGCCTGGGCCTTGAGTGTTAGCTCGACGACTACTCTGTCCTTATATTCCTGGGATTTACTGCCCCTAGAGTGCCATTCCTAACAGCACCGAGCAGCACTCCGAGTCTCAGGCTGTAGCGCCAGGCGCAAATGTTGTCGGGCCAGCCGCAGTGAGAATCTCACTGAGGATCCTCAGTCGCTTCTGCGTTTGTCCATAAAACTTCCCGTCTCGCTTCCTTCTAGATGGAGACCGTTTCCACCTCCGTGTCGTTTCCAAAGCATGCTAGATCTTTTCCGCAGCAAATGCGCTGCAAATACATACTCCACATTCACACGGTCCACTTCAACAAGACCGTCCGCGCAGTAATAACTTGGCAGTGCAATGACGTGACACCACCCGCCCGAGGACTTTGAATGGTTTTGTGGTGCCAATACTACCGTTCTATTTTTCTCTTGTGCGGATGCTCATCCCCTTCTTGGTTACACATGCTATATTCCCCGAGCTAGGATAATCCTTTCAACAACAAACTATCCCGGCGACTGCGGAGGGGGCTCCCGTCCAAGCAGACACCTCCGTGGACCTTGCTATCCATAGTCTCCGCAGCAATTCATTCACAATTTCGGTCTCATCTGCCCGTGAGCAACGAACCTTCCTACCTCCGAGCCGCAGATGGGGTGTATCTTACGTCTCCTGGCACTAGGCCATAAACATAAAACCGCACTCTCTACCGCTTTCCATAATCACTTAATTCCTTTCGCTCATTTCTATCTAACATGAAGGCCTTCAGGAATATTCTCTCTGCCGCTGGCGGTCTCGGTGCCCTTCATTTCTCGCATGCTGCCGTAATCTCGGTGAGGAATACATATTCCTTGAGAGTCATGTTCATTAACATGCGGACGCTAGGTTTTTCCTCCGTCTAGTGCCACCGCTCCTGCATCCGCCGTAGGATCCGCATCTTTCGCGAGCGCCTCTGCGCCTGCAGTCGCCACCGGGTCCAGCGCCACATCCCCGGCGTCCGTTGTTGGGATCCCTTCCGGCGCCGCGGCCACAGCGCCCGTGATTGCCGCCAATGTCACCACGTCCGCCTTGGCCAGTGTTATCAACACAGGCGCTTCCACCACCACCGATTCCAGCTTTACAACAAGTTTCGCCAGCGACACCAACGGACTTTACACCACCTGTCTCACCCTGACATTCGCTATGTCGAGCCCCCCGACGGTAGGTCGTTATATTCTTACAGTTCCTCCCGTCAATTGAACATTTCTCCAGGGAGTACCTTCGGCCGCCCCTTCGGCCGCCCCAGGAACTTTCACGGTTTGTCCATGCCCGCAAGGAGTCCCGCCCAATTCTCACCGACGTTCCGCCAGATCGGCAGCGGCAGTAGCGCATCTCCTAGCCTGGTAAGATCATCGGATTCTCCGCTAGAAGATATCTCACGTCGAGCCCAGGACCTTCCCTCCTTCTCCCACAGGATCACGACGCTCCCTACGACGTCTGCGCATCCGGAAGCCAGACCCTCGGACTCCTGCGGTAGCCCTGGGGGCGCATCCATCGTTCGTCCGTCTCATTCTCCGTGTGTACCGTATATCTTATGTTTCGTAGCCTGGTGGGGCAACACTATCTTCACCACCTGTCTCACTCTTGACCCAAACGCAACCGGCAGTACCGCCACCGCGCCGCCCATCGTCACTGCGTCAGTGGCCACCTCAGCCATCGGCAGCGTCTTTTCCACGGGGGTAGGTGCGACGGCAACCGGTAGTGCACTCAGCGCGGTAGTCTCCTCGGCACCGTCCGTTGCCAGCGCGGGCATTTTCCCTTCCACCTCGGAAGTCGGCGGATCCAGCGCTCTTCCTTCTGTAATTGCGGCGAGCGGGTCCATCGGCTTTGCCTCAGCCGTCCCGTCGGAATCAGCCTTTGGTATTGCCTCCGCGAGTGGTGTACCCTCGGCCGGGATTTAACAGCTACTAGTGGATTACAGGGTACATTTAAATAAACACCTCGATGGACAATTCATTTACTTCGTGAATTTGTTTCTACATTCACCGTGGAAAGATGTCATGAAACGAACTGAACAGAATATTGGCCGCGGCAGCCTTCGTCGAGTGGATTATACTCCCACATCCGCCAGGAAGTCCGTAGTCTTAAGTCCTTCAACTCGCAGCCTGCTTGTCGTTGGTCCCGCCTGGTAGAAACGCGCTCACGTGAGGAGTCACGTCGCGACGCGACCAATGTTCAGATCTTCGGTTGAACGTCGGATACACCATAGCTTGTTGAGCGCCTGCATAAATAGATCATATACATTAGTGGCCGACAGGCATTTCTTACAGCATAGAAGCTTCTTTGATACCACTAGTATTGTTTAGCCAACTTTTGGCCGTCATGTTGGTCCTTGTTTCCCGCGAAAAGACGGACAAAAATGAGCCTTGACATCGAGATTCCTACCCAAAATTTCCACAAGCTCGAGAAAATCGGTTAGTCAATTTCCTAATGCTGTGCCGTTGCTGAGTGGTCTGTTTGAAGGTAGTTGGCTGAGTTTGGCAAAATCTTGCGTCCTCCTCTCACATCCACCGACGCCACGTATCTGCACAGTGCACGAACGCGCACGAACGCCGGCATACATGACACTTACTCGTCGGTATCTTTCCTGTGATGCATAGTCTCGGATTGGCGGAAGTCTGTCGACGACGGTCGTTCGGTTGGTCTCCTCGCCCACAGTCCACGGATTCAACCAGAATCCAGCCGCGCAGTGAAGCACACCTTCCAAAATATTCGTCTCTCTGAACTTTGGGGGGTTCTCTCTCCCGCCGTGTCCGGCGCCTCTTTAATCGTCTAGCATTGCATTTCGAGAGGTTTCTCCGCATGCCCTCCGCCGCAGCTCGCCGGCATCCTTCCTGTTGAGTGGATCTCATTCCCACAGAGATGTGAGTTTGATCAGTTAATCCTCATTCTTAGACACGGCGCTACTCGATGAAGGGTTTCGGCGCTTGCCTGTGTGAAAAGGCGAGTTTATTTCTGTTCTGAATCAGCCCCAGTATAAATGCGCTGATTCCGACCCGGTACAACACGACATTCTGTAGGGCTAACAAACCTACGGCCTGTCAATCATATATCAGTTGCCAAATGCTACTCCAAGCCAACTCCACGGTCCTTCCATTATGGAAGAGGGCTACCCTCTTTGAAATGTCCCGGGCGCCTGCCAACATTGCTCCCATCGATTTCGTTATCCTGTTTGATTAGCTTTGATCACCCAGGGACTTATCTTGTCGCCCAAGCCTTCCTGACTTTCGCCCCTCATGTCTCTATCCCTCGACCTCGATTCTGCGTCCGCCGCACTCATCTCTCAGCTCACTCTTGATGAC
Organism: Mycena latifolia; assembly: GCA_029289555.1. Lineage (NCBI taxonomy): Eukaryota > Fungi > Basidiomycota > Agaricomycetes > Agaricales > Mycenaceae > Mycena > Mycena latifolia. The sequence continues at coordinate 111,597 of JARJLE010000129.1, read as the reverse complement.
ATCGAAGACATCCGCGGCTCAACGAAAGGCAAAGCACGAGAGGACAGTCCGCCATCCGACACGTAGTGGGCGCTCCGCGCTCATGCGGAGGAGGTCCAAAACACGTTGCGCTTGATCCAGGATCTCGAGCTCGCTCGCAGCATCGATACCGCGCTCGAATTGGATCAGCCAGTTCTCTCTGTGCTATCCGTTGTTGAGGATGGACTGCGCGACGATCATCGATACGCCGAAGCTCTCCAGAACGGTCAAGCACTTCCCGCCCAGTCAGAAGTGCAGCGCTTATTGGAGGATCCAAATTTCACGCTTGTGAGGTCAGTACTTCGTGCGCGTCGATGGTTTGGATCGAGTTCATTCAATAAACATACCTTCTAGTGAAGACGAAGATGAAGTTGCAACTGGCGTAGCCGACACCGAAACTGCCACAAATATTGCCGATCCATCTGAGCGGGGACCAGTTCGGTGCGTTAAATGTTGCTCGTGGCAGGCGCCGTTCTAATTGTACATCCAGAGCGCATTGCATCATCTGTCGAGACGATTTGCGCGCGTCAACGTCGTTCCGGGCTCCCTGCGAGCATTTCTACTGCCGCCAGTGCCTGTCGAATCTCGCGATCTCGTGCATCGGCGACGAGTCGCTATTCCCTTTGCAGTGCTGCCGGCAGCCTCTTCCGATGGACGGCACACACGGCGTTTTTGCGCGGCTCGAAGTGCGTTTGCGATTTTCCTTGCGTGCCAAGGCCGCCGAGTTTGGGACCTTGGCCAAGGACCGTCTCTACTGTTCGTCGCCGACCTGCTCTGCCTTCTTGGGCTCAACCGTCGATCACACGGGAGACGTACGCTGCCGCTGCGGAACTGTAGTGTGCGTGCGCTGCAAACAGGCTACGCACCCTGCTCGCGACTGCGAGGACAACGCGGCACTGGAGCAGGTCAAGGCCCTCGCCCAAGAGAAGCACTGGCAGACGTGCCCTGGGTGCGGCCAGATCATCGATCTGCAGCAGGGTTGCTTCCACATGACATGTCGATGCCGCACGGAATTCTGCTACCTCTGCGCAGCGCGGTGGAAGTCCTGCCCATGCCCGCAGTGGGAAGAGGCGCGTCTTCTAAATACCGCCGAACAGCGCGTTGAGAACGAGATGGGCGCTCGCGCGCGCGCTGCAGCGCCAGAGATTTTCCAACACCGTGTACAGGAGCGCGTGGAGCGACTCCGCTATGACCATGATTGCGCTAATGGGCATCGATGGCGCCGCAGGGACGGGCGGGCGCGATGTGAAGAATGTCGATACATGCTCCCGGAATATTTGCTGGTACGTTAGCCATCGACGGATTAGCCCAGATGCCTGACGATATTTGAAGCTTTGCAGATCGTGCGGGATCGCCGTGTGTGTCCGCTGCGCACGCAATCGCCTGTAATCCATGAAATTCCCAGATGAAGTTTTGAAATTGCGAAGACGGTGTCTGGTTTGACTGATCCACACGTCGATTGGAATGAACGAAGTCGTATATACTTGTATCGAGTGTCATCTGAAATGAATCCTGTTTTCGGCAACGAGTTCGCCAGCATCGAACGTTCAACAGGCAGAGCGCTTAAGCTATGGTATACCATGAAACCACAAGGGGATTTACAAAGATTGTCATTTACTCTGAATATCCCGGAGGCACATCATCACCGTCTAGGGACGAACCAGCGGTGGTCTCAGAGGTTATGGTCTGGCGCCTGGCCTTCTCCAGCGCAAGCTTCCTCGGTATTGGCACCGCCCGGGAGTGGGTAACATCACCTGAAGGATATGGCGTTGATTCCGGATCGGGGTTGGCAGTTCTGTGTGCGGTATCTGAGTCACTGGACAGCGAGTTCTGTGAGCCGGCGAAGATCGTCGAGAAAGGCCTCGGAACCAGAACATTTCCCATCCGTGCTAAATAAATCCATGAGCCATGAGCTTCAGCATGTCTCGATGGAGTCGATCTTACGAGCTTCTGTTTCTTGAGTCTGGCCACGGCGTCTGCGCTTATACAGAAAAATTGCTAGCGCGACTAGTGCAATGATAACAGCACCGCTGAGGATCCCTCCCACTATTGCGCCAACCGGGACAGCATTATTGGATAGTGTCCCTGAGGGCGAGGAAACCGACGAGGGAGCTGACGTCCCCGTGTCAGGAGTGACCAGGAAATAGTCTGTCCATATTGTAGCCGTGCTTTCAGAGGTGACGACGAGTGAATGGTTTCCGGGTGCCAGAGTGCCCGACGTGAATATCAGATTATTCTGGGGTGCAGGGGGATTACTGGGTGCAGTGAAGGGCATGGGGGATCCTCCGTCAAGGACGATAGAGGCAATGAGCAATCCATCATCCGACGAAGTTAGGCCGCCGTAATAAGATATGGATGTCCCTGACGGCCCATTGAGAACGGTCGAGGAGCATTAAAATATTAATATTAATAGAACGCACCCTCAAACTCAAGAGAAAAAGAATCTCCCGGTGCTGAGCTCTCCTGCGAAGTGTGCTGAAAGTCGGCATCTGATCCAAACGGTCTCCATGGCGGGGTATATAGGATACGCGGATCACGATCGTCGAAGAAGTATGAGCCAACATCGGTGGACGTCGTATTGTATTGAATGTAGTCGAGGAAAATAACCCCACCAGTCTGCACTGCAGTCTGCTGGGTGATAACGAGAGTGTGTGACCCATTGGTGATCATGGGGGATGTCCACAGTGGTGCGTGATGAATAGCGGAAGGTAAACCAGTGGGGGAGATATACGACCCTCTGATGGAGCCATCAACCGCGAAAGACAAGCTGGTCTCAGGGCTGTTTGCTCCCACTGTGCCGTAGACAATTATGGACGTCCCTGTAGGCCGAGTTCACTTGTGACTGTGAAATGTGATGGGTGCGCCACGCACCGACGAACGTGAAGGATGCGGTAGAACCCTGCAACGGAGACCATTTCGTAGTCCCATTAAACTCGACAGCAGAACCGGCATCATTCCATGTGCTAGCATATTGAATGTCGGCGTCTCTATCGTCGACGATTGCGACATTCATGGCCATTATGCCGCCCGCGGCGAGGGGGTGAAAGAAAGGTAGGGTGGGAAGGAGGGACACCTGTCCAGCCCTGGCTCGACGTGTGTGCGGCGAAATTGCTGATGATCATGGTCCGCCTAGAAACTCAGTGTCAGTTTCCGAACTTGATGAACAAACGCGTTATGACTCGTCCTGGCTCACCCGTGCGAAGTTTCTATCCGTCAAACGGCAGTGAGCGAGAAGTATGGCTAGTCAGATGATGAGGTCAACTGTCATCCTTTGGCCATCGGTCTCCACTGTCAGAACCGTAAAGATCCGCACACAGATTGCGGGATTCACAGTCGGGGGCAACTGCAAATGACGTGGAACAGGAACATTTTAGACGCCGCCGGTGGGGGAACACATGAATTGAAATATGGGCCGAGAGGAGTATCATTGCCAGTGGCTGTCGCGGATAGGAATGACGGTGGCATCATCGAGACGAACAGTGCTGCGGATGATGCGTTCTTGGTCACTCTCCAACACTGATGACATTTCTAGGAGAGGGTTAAAAGCGGTGAAATGAGCGCTTGCGACGGCGAAACGAGGTCGTCAAGTATGCTGGTTCCGCTCAGGAGACGAAAACACCGCCACTCGATATTGCAATTGAGTAGGTTCGGAGCAAGCCTGTGCCGCTCCGGCCCGGCGAGCCGGCCCTTCGCTGAAGGGGCTTGCTTCAGAGTCCGGCGATCAGAGGGCTTGCGAACAGGTTTCTTGGGCCTTCAGTTCTTCATCTTTTAACTTGATTCCTTCGCCATATCATATTCAGTATGCTAGGCAACCCTCAGATATTTTTAGTTTTGCACTACGAGTCCCCGAATTTCTTCAGTACCCGGGTCATTCCCGCCTTCATCATTTTTTAGAAATGGTGTCGTACAGGTCTAGAAGGTGATGATATTGGTATAGCCTCGCAGGAGGTTTTGATACGTAGCATCCTTAGAGTCCTCATGAATATTTTGGGAATTATCCGACTCCTCTCGGTGCTATGCAGAGCCGTCGAAAGTGAGGCAGGAGAAATGTCACATTTCGTGACACTCTGTTACGGCCGCGTCGCGCTAATTAGCATGGCCGCACCACCCCCTCCAGACTCTCTCGACGTGAATCCGGACTGGAAATCGCTCTTAACGCCACTGGAGTCTACTCCCAACTTTGATGACCCCCAGCTTCGGTGCCAACTGGTCTTTTCCTTCCTTGTTTTCCTCGGCCTGTCTGTCCGGGACTTCCTCTTTTTCCTCTTTGAATCGTCCATCCCATCGGTCAAGCAACGGGTCGGCATATTCATGAGTAGCCACAAAACGCATGGCTTTGCTCCCCAACGATTATTCAGGGTTTGGCACGAGCGCTTCCCGAAAAGCATCCCGCATCTGCACTCCACAATCATCAAGCCGTGCATGGACGAGATAGCCCTCCAGGAGAGCGACAGGGTGATCAACGACTCTCGTTTGAAGGTCAGCTTGAAGAGCTGCACGCTTGACTACATCCGGAACATCCTGGACCCTGGGATATTGCCTGGAATCTTCCACGAAGACGCACCGTACACTTGGGATTATCTCTCCGTATTCACGACTTCACCTAATGAGTACCGCAAGAAACGAGCACGGAGGGGGAAAGATGGGAAGGTGGCGACGTCTGTGGAGCCCGATGAATGGGAGGAGACACACGACGAAGCTGGGGAGGAAAGCACGGAGTTTGCGGGTGAGACAGGGGGATTTTGGAAAGGAATGGGCTTTGCCCGTAATCCTACATTTGTGAGTATTGTTGCTTCCTTTTACCTTCACACTTGTCTAATGTGCGTAGGCCCTTGTCCTTATCTTTAGTATAATGGCATTTACACGGAACACCGGCACCAATCTGTTCCCTATGATCCTCGGCCTTTTCCTCGAGATCGGAGGGACAAGTTCCCGCATCCTAAGCACCCTAAGCAACGCGGGCGCTTGCGTCTCAATCACAACCATCGAGCGGCTTAAGAAGATCCTCTCGGAGGATGCGGTCGCATATGCTGTCAGCCTGATGCAGGGCCCCGGTGTATTCTACATTATATTCGACAATATCAACATCTTTCTGCGCAAATCCCAGCAACGTTTATTCAACAAAAACTCGATGATACATGCAACAAATGCCGCAGTTATCTCGCTCCCGAACGCAGACAGTGTAGCGGAAGATCTCGAGGCGAAGAAGGATCGCCGGGGGAAGCGTGCAGCGGCGACAGGGGCGGACATACTGCCCACAGACGACGATGAAGAGAAAATGCTCTCGTCCTTTGTCGGGCTCGTAATGACCCTCATCCTCGCGTATTGTCCGGGCAGTAAGGATTGGGAGGACCGGGCAGCCATGCTCAGGGCTGCGGAAGAATTTATCAAGCTGGATCGACCATTACCACCGGCGCAGACCGACGGAAGGCCTCTAGGAGTTTTCGACGTCAACGAGGGCTCGAAAAAGGGGATTATAAAGATGTTGAAGGCATTGCAGGAAATCAGCGGGTTGGGAGAGGCGGAGTGGGCAGCCAAAGCGCGCATCATTATTGGGGATTGGCTGACTTCGAACAATATTCGCGGAGCACGCAAAGACCGAATGGACGACATCAACACCATGGAGCGGCTTGATTATGTTGAAGAACAGAGCGCACTGTGGCATTTCGCATTGAATGCCACGCATATGATTATGCGGCTTCATTTCGGAGACTCCGTTCTTGATCCTGGCTCTCTCGCGAAGCACAAGGGCCTCCTGAACCGGACCTGGGATGCTGAGAAACCGAACTATGCTGATGCCAAGGCTCTAATTCGGCACTCGTTGATATCTCGAATCCTGTACGCCGTCATGTAAGTTTATATATATATATTCGGTGGGCTATACTCATATAACTCAACATGTAGGCTACAAAACAACATCAAGCGCTGGGCAGATCTCGCGAAATGGAAGCCTACGCTCGCCGAACTCAGCAGCTTTGCTCAGGAGTTTGTCACAGATTTTACCGTGGCTATCAATGCGGAAAGCGCGAAGAACGTGAATGACGATTATTACGCACACTCACAATATTTCATCCGCGACGCCCTCATTTTCTGTGTCTTTGAGAATGCCGTGGCATTCGCGGATGCGGGCAGTGTTCTCCGTGTGCTCAAGTTTTGGGCCTTCTCTTTCCGTGGCGCCGGTCTCCATAATTATGCACGGGAATGCATCGAAATATTGCTCCAGTGGAAGTACGAGCTCTCGCCCGAAATGCAGGCAGCGAAGGAGCAAGCTTGGTTCTACAACAGAACGGGAGGCCGGGGCCGGAACATTGCAAGTGATCTTTACCTGGAACAAAACAATTTTTGGGTCAAGGTATTTTGCCGCGTGCAGTCTATCTGGCGGCGAAAATCTGACCTGTCTACCAGCGCGTCAACATTGCAAAGGGTTCGGGTGTTACAATCAAGTACATCATCGAGAAAGGTTCAGCCCCTGTGGAAGCATTCCGTGAGGTGAGCCACAAATTCGCGCGCACATTCGGGTTTGCGGACCGTGCTCGACGGCACAAAGAGGTCGACGTCGGTCAAGACCTCCGTCTGCTCACGGAGACTATTATGGATGCGCAGCTGCATGTTCTGACTCCGAACTGTCCTATCTACGCTCCGCTCAAGGTCAACAAGAAGGGAGTTGTTGCCGCAGGGCCTCGGGTCAGCGCCATTGTTGATTCGTTTGATGTTGGGGCCCAGATATTAAATGGTGGAAAGTTCCGGGAGTTCATCCGTTCAACTGCATGGGATCCTGCAGCAGGATACCCAGTCGAAGCCCCCGAAACCACACCCAATTCGAATGATCCGTTGGTAAATGGATCGGTCTTTGACCGTGTCGACGAGAATCCACTTGCTAGAGATGGATTTAATGATACTGATGACGGAGATGCTCATGAGCAACGTTACCCAGGGCTTGGAGCATTGGGTGGAGGGATGGAGTATCCCGATCTTGTTTAATGCTAAAAATATATTGACGGAGGAATTCTAAATATTTGTATTCTGACTATCTGGGGCAGTGGGGTAATAGCGGGGAGGTAAGCCGTACGTCTGATACATCGCGGGATACTGTGCACCAGTGGGCGGGTACATGTAGGGTGAATAATATGGCATATACGGTATGGTCAGCTGCGTCGGGGGCACGCTTTCCGAGAAGGCAGCTGGCTGTTGAGTGAAGATGGAGGGTTGCGAGGGTGAGGGCTGGGGGATTGAACACTACCGCGTCGATATCGTCCGTGGGGGTATTGAAGTTGAAACGGTGGGCGCAAAAAAAATTGTCGTCGTTGATGCGAGCTTGGCCAGCTCCACGTCCCACACCCCGGCCTCGACCACGCCCACGGCCCCGTGTTATGCGAGCCGGGGAAAATGAAGGCTGGGCGATGGGCCGTGTAACACGACGCGGTCCGTTGGTGGTAGCAGGCGGTGTGCTGTGCGTGTTTTGTTTCTTCTGCTGCTGCCCACCTCTGGGTGTGAGACCGATCGCGAGCTGTGCATCCAGTCTCCAGTCCATAATGATGGACGCGACGGCTTTCAAATCATCGCGAGACGCCAGGTCCCACGGGACAAACTTGCAAATTAAATCTGGAGTGACTGCAGCTGCTCGAAGGAAATCCGCTCCGTGATCAGCTAATTTCTGAAGCTGCGTGTCTGAGAGGTCGACTCGTTTTGACATGAGGGAGCGGCCGTTGGCACGGCGTGCCTGTTTCTGCGTCCGCCATTTGTCCAAAGCTGCCACGAGGTCGTCTCGTTGTTGCTGGGGAACCGTGACTTTGTGTGTGAAGGGAAGGAAGGGAGCTCGAGTCGGAGAACCAGGACTGGGAGGACCCGAGCCGCTAGAGTCTGTGGATGAGACCGAGTCCATGCGTTGCCGACGACCACGCGAGAAGGAGGGTATAGGGAAGAGGAAGTCTGATGCGAAGGCTTTGAGCCGTGCATCATGCCGGTCGGATGCTGGATAGCGTGAGAGGATGTCGGGGGTACAGCACCCACAACAACGGTCAGACGGAGGTGAGCGCTGAAGATCAAGTACAGTCCATGACAGCTCACGCTGGGATGCCTTTGATCTCCATCCGAGTTCCACAGGCTCACGACTTTCTTGATTGAGGCAGTTGTAAGTGTTGAGGTCCGTTGTCGGTCGGAAGTAAGTGCGCAGATATTTGTGCGAACAATCTGGCTCACAGTTAGTAAAGGCCACGGAACAGTTCAAGGTATGGGGCACGTACCAGCATTTACGAAAGCCTCCATTGGCTTTTTAAGCTTCTGGCGGCGTTCTGTATCGGCTTTTGTTTCCGCTTTCTTTAGGGGTCCAGCTGGGTCGACAGGCTCTGGCCGGAAAGCCCAACGAGGAACAAGAAGGATGCAAGTTCCAAGAATTGCACGGGTTCGTGCTGTACGTCCCCATCTCTGAGCGAGAACTGATGCAGACTCAGTCAGGGAACACAAAATTGTGTATGCCACATCGGGGACATTACATCCCATGCCCGCTGCATCTGTCGCACAGAGGATTCGGATTTCCCCCTTATTAAATCGGTCCCACACCAACTCTTTCGCCGCCTCCGAGACTGTCGACTTGAAGGTCTGAACAGTAAGCCGCAGATGTGCTGGAAGACATTTTCGGAGTGTCTCGACAGCCGTCGCGCAATCCTGGATGGTGTCGAAATAAAATAAGCACTTGGGCAGTGCGGTAGCTGGTGTGTCCTTGTCCATTTTTGCAGGCAGGATATTGAGGACATCGAGAAGCGGGTTGGCAGGGTTTTTAATGATTCGGGTCATGTAGACGAGGTTGCTGCGATCTGTACCGACATCGATGCCCCAGAATGGCCGACACCCGAATTTAAGTGATTTCCAGATGACATTGAATGCCTCTGTATCGCAGGTTGCTGTTGCTGCTAGAATGGGTGTTTCCTGGCCGATGTAATCGCGAAGCTTCGCAAGTCCGCTATATTCTTTCCTGAAGTCGTCGCCCCACTCTACGATGCAGTGTGCTTCATCGATTACCAAGGCTTGGACTCGGTGACGGAAGGTGCGGTCCTGCCACAGCTGGATGAAGCTAGAGGAGAGTGCCATCTCCGGGGACACATAGTAGAGGTTCGCATGCCCCTGACGGAGGCTCGCCCAAACTTAAGGGCAGACGGTATCTTCATTAACCATCACGGCTTTTAGCCCCTTTTTTTGCGCCTCGTTGACCTTCGAAATGCTCTTTAAAGGTGTGCAGCAGACATTCAGGTTGTTTTCGTACCTGATCCCTCTCCAGTGCCTTCAACGGGCAGATAACGATCACAATTTTCGCTTTATTGAGTGCCGCAAGAGCCTCGAAAATCACGCTCTTGCCATAGCCCGTCCCCGCGATCATGAGCGAATCGTAGCCCTGGCGAAGGCGGCGGATAAGCTCGCCCTGCCAGTCATCCAAATCAAACTTGAGTCCGAGGCGCTCTCGAGTTCTGGCTTTCACGTCTTTTAGACTCTCCTTTAGCGCCTTAACCCCTAGCAAGCGGTCCGGGGCCGGAGTTTTATGCTTCCTGGGGGTCGCAGGGATACGGTGGCGAGTTCCGTTGGGAGTTGCAGGGAGTCTGCCGAGGACATTCCGTGTAGGGGACTCCATAGCGCGTCGAAAAAGGTAATTTTCTTAATTGTGTCACGTCGCGACGCGCTTGTCACAGGGCGTTACATTGCATCACACACGACGCGTTTCGCACTTCCTTGAAGCCTAGCACACGAGAACCATTCAATGATACCCAAACTCGACGTGTAATCGGGAGATATATACTTGTATTCGCTTCAAATAAAATATCTCGGGAATCTGAGGCAAAATAAATATTTTCAAGGCTTCACAAAAAAGTCGTGTTTTCATCCCTCTCGCACCCTCCAGAACTCCATGAATTCTCCCCGGATTGCCTTAGGATATTGGACAATATCATAGCCAGATTGATGAACTAAAAAGTTTACCAATTGACCCCGGGGCTCCGAGCCCGCGTTGTGTTGCTGGAAGGTGATTTCCAAGCCCCCCGATTTCCGGACTTTGAAGCAAGCCCCTTCTGACGAAGGCGCGCGTGGCTTATTTGTTCTATATTTGTCTCTCTTTGTCTCACTCCGGCATCGCGCGGCATCGTCAGAACGGGGCTTGGACCGAACCTAGCAATTGAGGACGTGAGCAGCTGTTGGCATGCAATTTGGATCGGGCCGGGACGAGAGAATCTCGGAGATGAACACCGTGACAGAAATCCCAGCTCATTTTGATGGCGGCATATTTACAGGCGGGGCTTTCACAGGTGAATCGTGGGCAGCGGGGCTTGTTGTCCAGGCTTTGGCTGATGGATGCGGGCGCGCGGGATCACGTGCCCATTGTTCGCGAGGGATTCACCTCAACTTCAAGACTGAACTCCGTGCCAAGCTCAAGGTAGTGTCTCCTTGACAGACACTTCAACAAATATGACGCCCGTACCTATGTGTGTTGAAAGATCGACGAGGGAAAATGCAATTAAAGGCGTCGAGAACAAGCTCATCTTTCGTGAGATTGGGCGCAGAATGGAAATGGCCGCGCACCGGGGGAACGGTCCCGATTTACGGACTGGAAATCCTCTCAATGTCAATCTCAAACATAGCCATATTTTGAAGGACTGGAGAACATGGCGGGCGTGATGCGGATAGGGTGTTTGCGTGGAATGAGATTGCCATGCGCAGCGGAGGATGGATGGAACTGACTTTGGGCTTGTCCCGCTGCAGATGCAACAGGAACGAGTCACCATGCTCGCTCCCCCTCCAATTCGTTACGCTGTTGCGGTGCTCATTTCCCTCGCAGAAACCCACTGTCATCCCGGGACGCCTACATCTCCGTCGTCATCGTCGTCGATAATAAGCCCGTTCATCTCATCATACTCCCGCTGCGGCGCCCTCCACACCTCCCGCCAGTTCGCCCCATTAGCGGGTGCCAATCCTCCGTCGTAGACGAAAAGCGTCTCGAGCGCCGGCCAACTTGCGGTCATCCTGTCGATGTCTGCATCGTGCAACGCGATGGCTGAATGGATCCGGAGAGTCTCGAGGTGCGGGAAGGCGTAGAGCGCCTCCAGCACCGAGCCCGGGAGCCGTGCGGGGCTGGAGGATGGGCCGGAGAAGTCGACATGGCGGAGGCTCGTGCGCTGTTCGAGCGTGCGGATGGGATAGGGGGCAGTGAAGAGGAGGAGCAGGGACGCGTCGACGAGGTTGACATCTGGTAGGCCGAACGAGATGGCACGCAGCGCGGCGGAATTGATATGCGCGAAGAGGATACGGAGGCCCGCGCATCCGTAGCCCCGGATGCTGAACTTCTCGACAACGGGGAAGCTCCGCTGGCCGGTGCGTCGGCGGGCGGCGACGATCCTTTGAAAGTCTAAGATGCTCTCCTCAGCTTCCTCATCCAGCTCGAAGAAGAAGAGGTGCGGGAGGCCCGCGAGGTACGCCAGCAGCTCGGGCCCCAGACCGTCCATGATCCTAGGGGACGGGAACTCCCCCCCCCTGTCCTGGAGAGCCCAAGATATCGGACGTCCGGGATCCAAGCCCCGAATGGCACATCCACGAGCGCAGCGAGGCTTTGCGCATCAAACGTCTCCAGGGCCCACTCCTTGGTGTAGCCCGAAAAGACGAAGTGGTCCCAGTCGAGATTCGTGCCAATCGTGAGGGAAATCTGTCCGTAGGCACACCGCACGAGATGAGATGAAATGCGCCAACGGTGTTGTCGTCCAAAGACGGCTTCCAGTCGAATGCGCGCAGCCGCGGGAAGACAGGGTGCCAGGGCGACGAACAACTTGCGCCCCGCCGTCCTCCCCCCGCCTAGCTCCGAGAAATCCGCGATCCGCACCCGCCGTGCGTATTTGTCGAAGGCGGCGAAGTCCGACTCGACGAGCGGCCGCGTCAGCACGTACTTGGAATCCACCAATCCACATGCATCTGCGGGGAGGAGACGCAGGATCAGAGTCGGGCTAAGGAGGGTCCCCACAAGGCGTCAAGCGCGAGACTGGACGGCGCCTTGGCGGTTCGGGCGAGCCGGGCCAGCGCACGAAACTCGGCGCTGGTCGTATGAGGCGCGAGATACGCCAAGAGGATCTCATACAGCTCGCATGTATGAATGAACTCGTCCACCGCGGTCTAACCTTTGGTCAGTCGCAGTTCTGCAGGTGGGGACACGGTGCGGAGCTTACCATGCTGGATTTGGGACGGAGGACGAGGAAGAGGGGGACTGTATGCAGCGTAGGAGGTCCATGTTGTTTTCCAATCCTTTAAACGTCTTGCGTCAGCGGTGCACATACCTTGGCGCAAGGCAGCCCCGAAAACAAGCGGAAGACCCGAGATTCAGACAAATACTGGTGCAGCGATACAGAGAGAGTAGTTTAATGTTGACATCAGATCCGCACATCGTTCGAAGCATGGCCGTTCGACGCCGTCCAAATCAAGGTCCAAGTAGCCCACTACGAGTGGCATCGCGCCGTCTACTCAGAGAAGCAACAGGGAAGGTTCTCAACCGTACGACACGCGAGAGTAGATTCGTTGGTGGAAGGTTGGACTGCAGGGTACCGAGTAAGACATTTTACTTGACTGAAGTTGAATTAAGGCTGGAAGTTGTGGACAAGTCTTACAGTTCCTATGCCGGCTGTTGCCGGCCACGCGGACGCGGTTGCTGTTGGTTGCCAGGCACGAGTTGATAAGGGATCATTGATTGGTAGCGGCTTCAAAAAATAACAGCGGAGTTTTTTCCCTTTCCTCTTCCCACCATCGCCCAGAATTGACAAAAATCTGCAAGAATGTGCGAGCAACCGGATCCATCTCGAGACCGCCCAGCTGTCGATCTTGACCTCTACTCTTCGAGTCATCTCAGTCTTCCAGCAATCTAAGCCTTGTACAATCTCCACAATCTGCGACTCCACAGCTTCGCTTCAAATTCAAAATGCTTTGCCTCGTGAGTTGCTGAATTTGCTCTCGGTTCACTATGCGAGATCCTTACATGGGCTAGTCTGCATCCGCGGCCACTCGAGACTCTTCGGGTTTCCGCAAAATGAATGCACGGCTATCCACGGGCCCATCGCTTCCCATCAACTCCGACACACCTAAATGATGTGTCCGCATCAGGCAATAGCAGCCTGCACAGCTCCCACACAGCACAGGATCCCCGCTGCACTTTTGCCCCCGTCCGCCAAGGTCTGCCACTTTCCAGCGCGCGGTACGGCATCCTGCGCCTCTATCACCCGGTTTTGCATCTGACCCCGAGTCATCCACGCCACACTCGTACGCTTTGGGGAAAACTGGTTCTCGTGAGGATGCTCCACGCGGTGCGCGGTAGTTAAGCCCGTCTGGGGTTCATATAACAAATGCGATGCGGCGGCCTGCGAGTTAGCCCGATCGTTTTTCTTATATTTGTTTTTTCCCCGGCTGGGCGCGCCCAAGGCTGCTTGCTCCCCCCCTCCATGTCGTCGTTCTCGGTCCAGAGTACGCTACCCCCGACGCTGGGGAACACACTCGGCGCGGTTTTCCTGGGTGTCGTGATTTCCTGCATGTACGCACACGCCCTACCCTCGACTGGATTGTCATACTGACGTAGCTGCATGCAGCCTGTTCGGGGTCAGCACCCTGCAGGTGTATTATTACTACCACTACTACCCGCACGACGGGCGGCTGCATAAGTACTCCGTGCGTCTCGTCATATTTGCTCCCCGCTCGCTCTCACGCAGGCTACGCCACAGGTCGCTCTCCTCTGGTGCGTCTCCACGTCTGCGCTTGTGCGTTTATCTAACCTGAGCGCGTGTATCTGCAGGGTCCTGGACGCGACGCACCTCTCGCTCACGATCTACTCGACCTATCACTACGGCGTGCTCGGCTTCGGGAACCTCGCGGGGTTGCAGGAGGTCATCTGGGCGATCAAGCTCCACACGGCCATTAATGTTGTGATTGTGCTTCTCGTGCAGAGCCTCTACGCATACCGCGTCTGGCTGCTCGGCGGGTACCACCACGGCGTACTCGGGTACCTCGTCGCGGGGGCCGTCCTCGGCGGCTTCTGCATCGGCGCGGTGCTCGCGTACGAGACGTACACGATCAGCGCGTGGAGTGAGGCGGCGCACATCGGGTGGGCGTTGCAGGCGTCCTTCGCCGCGTCGACCTCGATCGACATCGTTATCTCCGTCGCGATGTGCTACTACCTGCGCAAGAGCAAGGGCAAGGAGTGGGGTCTCAACTCGCGCATCTCGACACTTATGGTGCGTCTCTTTCTCGTTCTCATTCTCCCCGTCCGCAGCTGACGCGCTGCGCAGCAATACACACTCTCCTGTGGCGTCTTCACGAGCGCGTGCTCGCTCGCGTGCCTCTTCACCTTCATCCTCATGCCGACGAACCTCGTCTTCCTCGCGCTCACCTACCTTCTCACGCGCCTCTACGTCAACTCCTTCACCGCGATGCTCAACGCGCGCCAGCGCGCGGCCCCGCGCCCCGCGTCCAGCACCTTCGCGCTCTCCAATTCTAACTCGAACTACATCTCCAGCGTCGCCTTTACGTACGCGTCGCCGCCGCGCTCCGTGCCGGATCCTGAGAGCGGTGGCAAGTTCGACTGGGTCGACCTGCCGGGCGCCCCGCAGCGGAGCCTCTCGGATGCGTCCACCGTGCGCACGCACCCCGGCAAGCCCGAGCACGCGTACGCGCGCCACTGGTGAGCTATGTCTCTGCCTCTGGCGCGCTCCGCGTCGTCAGCGAGGGAAGCGGTGCGGGGTGCGCTTGGGTGCCTAGCATACTCCCTCCGTCCACGGTTCATTCGGATGAGAATCGAATCGTGGCTGGGGCAGCGCGCGCGCGTGATGAGCGGACTATATGCATTCTGGAGTCTGGATGGGATGGCCGATGAATGGAATAGGCGTCGAATGGTCATGGAAAGTTATCACAATCTGTAGCACTATCAGTAGTAGTTCAAGCCCTCGCTGGTATTCCGAGGTCGATCGTCTCTCATTTAGTCATTATCACATTTAGTCTCTGAAATGTATCCATTATCCCCAACACGCCCTAGAGTCACCGGCCTACGGTAATTTCGGCGACAGCGGCCGGAACAGGAGCCCGTTGCAGACAGTTACGGCTATTTCATTTCGCACCCCAGATCTCACACAAGATGATATTTTCCTCGCCGCCTCCACGTCCGTTCTCCCCCTCGGGTTAAGCGGGTTGCACTCGAGTTAAAATATGGAAACTCTTCTGTAATAATGACCACGTGATCGCGCGCGTCGCCATCCATCAGCCAAAGCCTGGGCAACAAAAGGCCGCTTCCAGAATATCCTGGTTTATGATGTTCGAAGGCCGAGGCACCACCATCACCAAAAATCCTGGAGATTTGCAACCGGCAGATAAGCCGATTACATTCGGGTGTAATCGGCACAATCAGCGCGCAATCGGCGTAATCGTATGTAATCGTAGTGTAAGCTGGTGTAATCGAGCAGACGGGCCCTGCCTATTTTGCAATCGTCTTATAAGCTAGTTGTCTTTGGATCGTCTTTCGATTGTCAGCGGGGGGCAAGACAAGGATTTCAATTGCAAACAGCTGAATGTAGATGCACTCGATTACACGTATTGCAGATAATTCAAAAGCGCAGGATAAATAAATAAAATAATATTCAATTCTAAATCTGCAGTACAGGTCAGCCGCGCCGTTCACGCTGCCCCTCGGCTTCCCGGGCAAGCTGGCGCTCCCTCTCTTCACGGATTTCCTGCACCCGAGCTCGGGCCTCTTGTTCCCGAAGTCGGTCCGCCGCCTCTGCTTCCTTTCTCGCCACCTCGGCCATGGCCATCATGCGCTCGGCGAGGCTAAGCGCGTCGTCCGGACGCTTAGGTATCGCCTGAACGAAAGTCTCGGGGAAAACGCGTCTGATGGCACTGTTAGTGATGAGTATCACGGAAGTAATAATGCAGCCTCGTACTCGTTCCACCACTGCAAAAGGCTTTCCCTGTCAGATTCCGGGAAGGCCATGACAGTGTCCTTGATAGTCTTGCAGAAGAGCACATAATTGAATTGGCCCTGTCCGCCGTGAGCCTTGTATATCAGCTGAGACGACCAACAAAAATGATTCTGACGTCATCAGCGAGAGTCTCGATCAAGACCGAATGCACATACGATATGGTGAGCGTAGATGATCGACTCGAGGTTACATTCTGTGATCTCATGCTGAGCCGCATTGCCTTTGACGGTCCCTTTGCTACCGCCTGATTCACCGAGGGCAGAGGAAGGGGAGAGAAAGAGAGTAATGTAGGTCTTCGTGGCCGTCAGATGTGCTAACGAACTCGGGGGATGCACACACCTTGAGCGCGAGCTCATTCTTGAGAAAACCCGCGGACGGGTTTGTCAAATCTGCTTCTTCCTTGTGGAACAAACCATAAGGAAAATCCGATGGCTTCGGAACGATGACTCCGCTGCGAAGCTTTTCCAGGAGCCTGTCTATTCGTCAACATCTGCTGGTCGTTCGAAGGAAAACATACCCTGGCTGTCCCTCGTAGTCGAGATCTGCCTCGAAATTGAGATCGGCAGGGCAGTTGAGCTTGGCGCAGCGTTTGTTCCTGAAGCCCATTTCCTGCTTCATCATAGGGTTGTAGCCATGGCCATTGAGGAGGCGGATCATCGCGCTTTTGACGGTGGATATATCGGTAGCGTGGGCGCCTCTACCGCCAGTTTGGAGCTACAGCTGTTTAGCGGACATCACAATGGCATAAAATAGCCGCCTACTGCTTTCCCGAAGTCGACCGGGCTGTCGGGACCAGCCTCGAGCATAGCATCACGCAGGTCGGGGATCAGATATTCGAGACGTTGGAATATCTCGTACTGCTCATTTTGCCTATTGCATGTAAGTGATGGAACGAACGGTAAGCGATTACATACAGGGTAGTATATTTTGAAGAGTCGTCGTCAGGGTCCCTTTTGAGCCCAATGGATAGGATGGTAGGCCAGTAAGCAGAGAAGGAAACGTAACGGATGACCATGCGACCCTTCTTGGTGAGCATCTTAATGTAAGCCTGCTTGCCGCTGGTAGGCATTAGCCATCGGGAGTATCTCGAAGGCTGTGAAGACACACGTTGGCTCGCGCCCAGGGCCATCCGACTCGGGTTCGGTTACGCTTTCCTCGGGAGCAGGTGCAGGAGCACGCAAGCGTTTGCTTAACAATAGGTGGTCAGAGATCGAAGTAGTGTGTAATATCAAAAAAAAAGGCACTCACCCTGGTGCGGGGCCAGTCGGTGTATTCTCGTTGTCGTCGTTGTCCGAGTGAGTGTCTGCGGGAGCACGACGCTTGCTGCCAGTCCGATAAGAGGTAGAGCGCCGGCCAGATGACGGGGAGTGCTCGCTGTCCGAGCCGTCGTAATGGCCGCTTGGTGCAAACGGCGGCAAGGTGGGACCACGGCGGTTCGTCGCATCCGACATGGGCTGGCGGGTATGATTCCTCTGGTTCAGAGGGGCTGGAGTGCGAGCGGCGGAGTGGCGGGGACCACGACGGTTGTGGGTGCGAGGTGCGGGAGTTTGATGCTGGGTCATTGTTGGGGACTTGGTGGTGGGGGAGAGAGACGAACCAAGGGAGGAAACTGTCCGCTTTTGTGTTAGAAAGCCAACTACATGTGACCGTGATATGATTTCGAAATTCGGAAAAATTAGGGGCCGTCTTGCGCAGTCAAAAATCATATTCTTCTGCATCGTCGCCCTCATCGCCCTCGTCGCCCTCATCCCCGCCTTCCATCTCACCTTCAGACTCAATGTCCTGTGCGTCGAGAGGATGAGCATCCTCGTCGCTGTCACCGTCCTCGTTCTCTTGTGGAAGGGGGACAATTTCCAATTCTTGTTGCCAGCTTGAAGAGTTGATGGCGTCAACCTCCGATGGAAAATCAGGGGCTGCAGATGACCAACGCCAATACCTAGATAACGCATCATCATGTCGCGGTCTACAAATCTAAGAGAGCAAATAATATCAGCAGTTTTCCCCGAAAGCGGAATTTTTACATACCGCATAACATAGTAGTTGATCCAGTCGCCGTCGATGGAATCCCGAGCCACGGACGGCCCAAGCAGGGATGTGGTTCGTCCCAGGGAGAATGCAGGGATCAAATGGCATGCCCTTAAAACGTGTGCGGGATCCAGAAATCCGAAAGCTTCTGGGTAATGTTCCGGAACGTAGCCAAGTCGATCGAGACGGAGATGGCGAGGACCAGAGTCCCATTCCGGATCCCGACCGAACCATCTGACCCATAGAAATTCGTAGCGACGCGGAGTGTGGGCTTGAGGGTGGTATATGTTCACATGGTATGCTCCCAGCACTCGAGCATACCAATATGGATGTGCTACAAGCCCATCCTCGCTCGTTTCGTCGGACTTGACCATGATATGGGATCTATCCGTGTTAGAATTGATCGTATCTTGGTCTCTCCGGACGTCGTAGGTGGTATAATTGAATGCGGCTGTAGCATGACGATGTACGCGATTGTACTGAATATTGACGGTGCTGAGTTGGGCGGGGGAAAAATCGGTGGCTTCAATGGAGGTGATGCCTTGCATCCGAGCATACAGATGTGCTTGTAAACGGGGCAAAAAATCCTATTGACAGTCAGCGGGCAATAAGAGTAGGACTAAATAAAAGCATGCCTTGAACGCTGGATCCGCACTATTTTCCGACAGCCAGTCACTGAGATACAGCTTGTTAGACTCGTCCACGGCGATACGATGGTGCTGCTCCAGTGCAATCGGTTCGGGGGGTTTCACAGGGTCTTTCGGGGTTTGCGAGGCCTGGAGGCGGCGTGATATTTCTTGCTCCATGCGTTCATGGGCCGCCTCCCGTACGTCCATCTTGATGATCTGGGGAATTGCATTGTTTTTGTTCGAGCGACCGTTCCATCTTTTGACGACACGGTGTTGCAGCTCTCCCTACGGTGTATTAGTTTACCGTGATGAAAAAGTCGAGACGACATACAATTTGGGTACTGTAGGAGTCAGTCGTCCCGAAACGACGTATCGTCGGGCTGTAATAACCCATGGCATGATGCTTGTATGTATTGAGACTGAAAGCGACCGCACGCTTGCCGCCCTGGCTCTGGGACTGGGCATTGGGCAAATTGGAAGTACTAACAGCGGCGTTCGGGGCCGCATTCGCCCTGACGGCCTCACGGCGTGCAGCAGCGCGGCCACGAGCCGCATACTCGCCATCGGTCTCCACCGTCTTGAATTGAGGGCACGTTACTTCCGCAAAGTATCGCATCTGCCGGCCGAGGAGCTTTGTAACGGCGTCCAGAACGTTGAGGGATGAGTCGGTATGCATCCGCAGCTTCGCCAGCGAATGCCAATACGTGCAAGTGTACAGCAGACTGAGAATAGTCTCATTGTGCGGGCTTTTAAGAAGGCCCTCGAAGCACGGGATCAGGCACTGGCAATACATTGTGAGCTTGGCAAGTTTGCATTATACAAGCTGCTCACCTGAAGTATATCTTCATAATTTCTAGCACCGAGTTTCTTCAGCTCAGATACATTGTGTGGAAACCGCCGGATAGTGGATCTACCAAACGGTGCGACTCGACGGAACCTGGATAACTTTAGTACCATCGCACATTGAAAGACCGCGGAACCCACCTCTCATTAAATTCGTGCACGACGTCGGCACCCTGTGTATTCAAAATGCGGACCAGATGCTTGATTATATTCTTGAAATCGCCCAACTCCGTCTCGTGCAGCAAATCGGCGACGAGAGCATCGAAAACGTCGAAATCAAGCCCGTCCAGGCGATCAGAGAATGCGTTCTAACGAGTAATTAATTAGGACAGTGCCAATGGCCTTCTGATGAGTGCTAACCTCGGTGGGGACGAGCGACTCGGGTTTGAGAATGTCTTCGACTTTTGCACTATTCACCACATAGCCATCTTGGTAAATCAGCTTGCGCGCTTCTGCGACCTTGCTGTGACGAACAGCATCGTCACGTCGAGCCTGTTCTACCCGGACCGCAGCGTCCGAGTCAGTGCCGAGATTGGGAATATCTTCCTTTGCAATTTTGCAATGTGGGCACGGGCATTTGCCCATGTCGCGTAGGGTTGCAATAAGTACCCTGGACAAGCTGTTAGATCCATACAAATGGCTGTAGGAATACTGCCGCACTTCTCTGGATAATCTGCTGAGTACCAGACCAGAACATGAATCCGGCGATGACGCGAGGCAAGTTACAGCCAGGCTCCGGAGGAGATGCCTGAAGCTTACGGTCGGCTTCGTTCCAAGCCGGGGAGCAATACAGCTCATCGTGGACTCGTTCAGGATTCGCCCATGGCGCCGCCGGTGTCCAGAATTGCTCGTACGGATGCCAGTGAAAAGCCTTGGCCGCGTCGTCGAATTGGATGATGGAGCGCATGACGTGGACGAGACTGCGGTGGTGGAAGCCGGGGATCTCGAACTTGTGCGTTTCCACTTCATCGGCCTCGGGGTCCGCAAGGCCATAGCGTCTCGCCGTCTGAGCGTCGGCGGCCTTCTGCCGCCTCATTTCCTTGGTTGCCTTCTTCCCGAGAGGTATCTTGATCGTAACAGTCGATGTTTTCCACCCGTTTCCTTCCCACTCCATCTCCGACGTGTTGGTAGTTCCGAGGACGTTGTCAATTTTATCGAAATTCACGGCGCGCAGATCGTCGACACGGAAGACGCCGGACAGGAGGATGTCAAGGAGGCTGGCCCGCGATGATTTTGTCTTCTTATCACCTTCGTTCCAGAACCACTTCCCGAATAACCAAGAGCTAAGATTCGGGTACGGCCAAATGATGTCGCGGAGAGTCCGGGCTGAGAGCGCGCTCGATGTGGCCTGTAAACCAGAAGCCGTACGGTCGTTCAATGTATTGTCCATGTCCGGAATAACACTCGGCTTTCGGCGATATATTCTCGAGAGTCTGAAGGAGTTGGCTGCAGTGCGAAAGATGCGGGGGATGCGCAGGATCAAGGGCTCCGGGCGCGCTGGTAGCTCAGCACCTGCAGCTCCTTCCTCATCTTGCTCCTGCAGGGGCCCGGGTCCCTCGGGGAGTGCGTCTTCCAAAGCCTGCAGGGCTTTTGCAGTCGGACGACGTACTCGTTTCGGAAGCAGGGTTTCCTCTGCGATTGGCGGCGGAGATGGCGGCGTGGGGTTCGGCATTGGAGGGTCGGACATCTGGGGCTCTGCTTGTGAGTGATCGACATCATCACTGGCCATGTAATACGGCTTGACAAGGACGTTAGACGGGTATACATGATGGAAGCAATAGAGCACTTACTATGGGATCATCATGAGGAGGTGCAAGCAACTGGTACCGGTTCTGCCAGGATGAGGAGGCAGCGGATGTGCCTTCTCCGCGGTCTGTCCTGTCCGATCTCGAGCGTCCCTCCTTGGGTTGCCTATTGGCTCGGCTACTAGAAGCGCGAGCGGGACCCGGTGCACCGCGTCTCGTAGGGACCTCTTTCGCCTTCTTTTTTGACCTTGTATCAGCGATATCCCAAGAGCGACGTGCCGCGTTGAGGACGCGCGGACATTTGTTCTGATGGCTGTTAAAATGCGACTCGTTGGTGTAGTTCTTGCCGCAAATGCATCGCATAATTTCGTCCATCGGGGATGAAGGTGCCGTGATGAGGGGAGGAGGAGCCTCAAATGGTCGGAGAGGACGTAGTATTTCCTCTGTTCGGGATACCGACAAAAGGGCCCGGGAGTCGGCGCGATAGGTAGAAAGGAGGAGAGTTATTCCCAGTAGTAGCCAGAGATAGCAGAGAGCGGCGGCGCCCACTGGCCGCATTATGCGTAGAAGGCGCGTACAACACTAGTCGCCGCGAGTGGCGAGTTGACAGGAAGGTCAGTTGTTTGCCGTGGCTGTGCGATGTTGTCGCGTTTGATGCAAAAAAGCCATGGATCCGGAATTGACTACAATACGCTCGTGCTCAGCTCGCAATACGAACATCATTCAATTGTAACACACAAAATCGATTGCACAACTTGCAAACCAATTGCCAAGCGATTGCGACCCGATTATGTGCGGTTACGCCGGTTGCAATTCACCGGCTTGATTGTAAGCGCGGCAATCAGTTGTAACTTCCCAGGGAATTTGCTGATAACGAGGCCGCGAGGCAGTAGCTTCGGACTCAGTACTCTCCCTCAAATACCATGATTAATATTCTTACAGTTGCTCGGGAGCATGCGGTTCTAGTGAAAGTCCGTGACGCAGAACCCAATTGATGACGTGAGCAGTTGCCATGCGTCTGTGTCAGAATTTGGATTGCACCCGGAGGAGAGAAGCGAGGAGAGATGGCCATCCAATGTCGGCATCAACGGCGACGGCGAGGCTTTCACGGGCAAATCGTGGGCACCTCTGCCAGATGGCGGGAGGTGTGGACGCCGCAGGCGGAGTGGGATGAGATGGATTCGTTCATTGCTGATGCGGACGAAGAGGATCTAGGCGGCGTTGTTGAGGGCGTGGATGGAGAGGATCTGACAGTGGATGGGTTTGAGGAAGCGGATGGAGAGGAGGTGGGTGGTTTCATTGAGGATGCGGAGAATGATGAGGAGAACGTAGATGATTTCATTGAGGCGGATTCTCCGGATGAACATGCCGAGTAGTGCAAGGAGTAGTGGGTATTTGAACTCTCTTATTCCCCCAAGGAGTTCAACTGCTAATATGCTCCATGCGTCCGGGGATAGCAGTCAATTGGTGCCTAGGCAATGAGCTTGAACGAACATACCGCCTCGTTCCCGCTGCAAGCGGACAAGCCAAAAGCGAGGATTCAGCCGGCTTCGTTCGGGATGTGGGTGGGTTCATTGAGGAAGCGGATGAAAGGGAATCTGGATGGGATTTTCGAGGAAGCAGATCAGGAGGGTCTGAATGGGTTTATGAAGGAGGATCATCTGGATAAATACGCCGAGGATTAGTCGGTACCTTGTCCGTCGTATTCCCCACGCAGTCTACCTGCCGCAGCGGGGTAATAATAATATGCCCCATAAGTCCGGGGCTAAGGATCTTTTGGTGCGAGGGAAATCGGCGCAGGGGAAGCATAAGGAGTTCCAGAGCTCGTTCCTGCTGAGCGAGACAAGCTAAAAGGCAATTCCATTCGTCCTCCAGCGCTGGATGCTGCAATCTAATTCCACCACGCAAACACCCTCGCCACATAATCTTCCCCCTTTCTTCAATCAGTCATAAATCTGTTTATGCCATTCACTGAGATTTAGACTGTTTCCGTTGAAATGGGAAAGTTGTCCGATGTTTGGCTGACGAGTATTGGCGCGTTCCGTCACGTGCCTCTAAAGAACACAGCCGCCAACAGCCGCATTCCGTTTCTTGGTTTTTCCACCACTACCGCCTTCAATGTCTTCCAGGGAAGACTCCGATACAGACTCGATGGATGACAATCCGATCCCAGCGAACCCCAACCACGCTAACCTCGATGAAATACAATCGCAGGGCGATCCAGAGACGAGTCAGACGACGCCCAAATGCACGATCCACATCACATCTCACGGACACAGATTCGGTCCCTTGCGCATCCCTGCGCCCCAAACGCCCGTCGAACCCCCGCCCGTCATCCTGCAATACGACGTGCGCGCGCTCCCGAATCCGCCGAAGAACGTGCGCGCGGGGCAGACGGGCCTGCACAAGGCGCTGCGGGAGTGGGTCCTCTCTACACCGGAGGCGGCGGCGAAGCATGACGAGGTGTGCACCGCGATAAGCGCCGCGCTCGGAGACGTGTCTGCGCGCCGCGCATATCCGGTGGATGTGCACGTCGTGATTTATTGCGAGATGGGGAGGCATCGGAGTGTCGCGCTCGTGGAGGAGCTCGGGCGCCAACCGTTCTTCGTGGACGGCAACGAAGGTCCGGAGAGATGCCAGCTTATTGTGCGGCATCGGGATGTAGGGCGCGGGAAGCAGGATGAGCGCAGGAGACGGCAACGCGCGGACCCAAGTTCGGAATCGTGATACTTCCCGCGAGGTGAGTGAAGAGGAAAATGCTCATGCGAAGTCTGTTTTTTAACTTGATTTACATCCTAAGGCTCACTCTACACTTTCACAACTGATTCTGATTCAAAACCCGCAGGCCACCAAGTGGATTAGATTAAACCAATGATTGTGTATGCAGTATCCGCTGAAATCAACGGCCTGTTGGACCGTTAACTCGCAGGAAGGAGACGTCTTGGCCACTGGGGTCTCGTCATCAACCTCGTGCCTCTCCGGCTGGGGGACAGCGACATCCCACGGACCTCGAAAAATCTCACTTTCTCTTGCGCATGTAAGAAGCATATAGGCATCTATGTACTACAGAAAGTGTCTCCGAGTTCTATCGTGAAACCTCGATAAGCAAGAGCGTGGTCCCCGGGGCTGTTACATTCGATTTTTCTGGTGCGAGATTGGGGTTACCGGCGATTATTCGGGCGCGGTTGTGCGAGGCGGGCTGGGTCCCCGCGACTTGACGGGTATAACCAACTGGATTTGTGTTGAAGAATTTCGGCTCGATGACGACAGATGCGCAGATGCCGAGGAGTTAACTGCCACCCTCTTATCCGATCGAATCCCCGTTCTCCTGCGGCTTCAAGGCGGGGTTAGAATGCCGGCAACGAACGAAAATCGCGCTGTCAAATCGGGATCGGCCCATATCGCCTACGGACGCTCGCGATGTTATATATATGCCATGGGAGATGATCGTCGTGAATTTAGCTCCGTATGGAGGATTCAGACTATGTGGGTTCGGAGGTGAGAAAGTGCGAAGACGTATCGGGTTCAAGGAGGCAATCCCTAATGAATGGAAGTAGACGGGTTGTATGCGGTGAATAAATATATATATGGTAGATTAAGGTTAGGGACAGCTACCGTAGGCGGCGGGCGTAAGATCTGAGGGAACGAATAAGCACAGAGGAACTCTGCGATAAAGGTAGCGTTGCCGGAATCAGCGCCGACGGATACCTCAGACCCGAAAGCGAAAATCAAGGTTGTAAGCAATCGCCGGGTTAAAAATGCCTGGCGGCATGCGCCGCTTCAACCGATGATGCATTTCCTTGGAAAAATTGTGCTCGACTGGAAATCCATGTCGGTCATGTCCATACGGGCGAATTATACGTCGCAGATAAATTTGATAAGATAATGACACCTAACAAAAGCAGTAAAATAGAGCACGCTCACCCTTCATCAGAGCTCTCGTCGTGGTCATCGTCCTCCGAGTCGCCCTCGCTCCCACTCTCACTCTCCTCGTCCTCATCCCCATCTGAATCTGATTCTTCCCCATTCCAAAAGCGCGCCTCGGCATTGCGCACCGCGCGGAACACGGGGAACAGCCGCGCGACCTCGCCCCACGGGTCGCCCTCCGCGCGCCTAGGCCCAAACGCGGGCCCCGCGAAGATGCCCGAGAGGAAGGCCGCAACGCGCGCGGGCTCGCCGACGGGCGACCCGCCCGTGTGCAGGTGCGCGAGCGCATGCGCGGGGTGCGTGCGGTCCGGGCGCGCGACGCGCGGGACGGGGCCGGTCGCGTCGAGGGCGAGCTCGAGCACGCGGAGGTCCGGGCAGTGCGCGGCGAGGAAGAGGAGCGCGTGGAGCGTCGTGTGCGGGCGCCCCGGCGCGCGGCGCACCGTGAGGCGCTCGACGCGCGGCCAGGCGGTAGCCATTTCGTGCAGCGCCTCGTCGTCGAGGTCGACGCCCAGTGGAGGGTGGAGGCGTACGGTCGCGAGGCGCCGGAGGCGCAGCAGGGGCCGCAGTGCGCGCGGGCTGAGGATGAAGTTGTGCACGGCGGTAGCGGGGATGGGCACGGGCGGATTGGATGGCTGGGAGAGCGAGAGCGAGAGGAGATTCGGGCGGCATGGGAGACGTGCAAGGATGCGGAACGAGGCCTCCCACGTTGCTGCTGGGGCGCACTGCTCCGTATTGACGTGCAACGCGCGCAGTCGCGGGGAGGATACGTGCGCGATGAGCGCAAAGGCCGATTGGATGGTGTCGGACACGATGTCCAGGTGCCGTAAGACGGGAAACGGCTGCGCTGGCATTAATACATCAAGGGATTCCGCACTCAGCGGTGGGATGTAGCCGTGCAGTTGGAGGTCCGTCAGCTGCGGAAGGGCGGCGATGTGGACGAGGCCCGTCTCATCGAGCGTGGCGACTGTCAATTTTTGTAGGACTTGCCAGGTGCACAGCGTGCTCGAAACCACGCGGACGCTGGTGGGAGAATCCGGCACACCGAGGTGAACGTCTGTCAGGTGCGGGTGGGATATTCGGAGGAGGGAGAGCATGGATAAATCCGGGGCGCAATCTTGGAGGACGAGGGTTACGTTCACGAGCGATGGGGCGAGCAGTGGGCGGCAGAAGTGGAAGAACCCGTCGTCCTCTAAAGTCCACGACAGGACGCGGAGGTTCGGGAACAGAAATGAGTCTGGAGTGCAGAACTCGAGCGCGCGGAAGAAATCTGCGTCAAGCTCTGCAGTCTCGACCGCGAGCTCTTTCACACGGTGGTTGTATATCTGCACGCCGTGCCAGTCGTCTGGCGTAATGGGATGGCGGATGCGCTATCAAAATAAAACTCAGGGCTCAGAGGACGGTCAACAGCAGTAAAGAGCACTCACCAAGATCCGCCGCTTGTCCAACACAATTTCCTGCCATATATGCGCCGGGAGACACTTTAGAATCGGCACAAGACTCGTTTGCGAGTGCCAGAGCACATCGAGGGCGGGGTCGCGCAGGTCGTGGCACGTACGCGCGAGCGACGCAAGCGTCCGCCTGTTCGCCCGGCCTAATATCGCGTTGAGGACCTCCGAGATTTCGAGGCACCGGTGCATGGTGGGGCCAGAACGAGACAGTCGCGTCGCTGGCTTGTTTTTATGCATATGCCCTCCCGATCAACTGGCGTTGTCGTAAACCCGCTTCTCTACAAACCCACCAAGAACCCCTGACAGCGCTGATCATTCCCCAGATGGTAGCTGCCAGTTGGAGCGTGGGCCAATGAAGGCACATGCAAATCTTCCATTATGGGCGGGCGTCGCAGCGATCTCTGCAATGCGGCCTTCTAAGTGATCTGGCAGAGTGATTGTCGGTCGTACCGCGGACCGGCAGGGGCGGCTGCTCGACAGGGAATTAAGTGTAGCTGCGGCCGTAGAGGATGGGCCCACCTCGTTGTTCACAACGAGATTTGCCAGGGTTAAAGCGAGCGGCCGCACACCATCTTCTTAGTTCAGACACGGGCGATTTCAGGTATCTGAGGAATCGATCGTTGCTGGAATTACAGAAAAGGGTGTTTTCATGAGCGAGCTCCACGGGAGTCCTCTAAGAAGACATACTAAGTCGCCGTTCCGTGCAGTGAGCAGAGGACAGGAACGGAAGATGACGCCCCTGGGGCAGATGTTCCGATCATCACCGCCCGGGCGTAACCTAATTTGAGACCCGGATCCTGCAAGTGAATCAGCAGTAATTATACATCTGACTTCGAGCAAAACACTGATAGACAAGTGATTCTGTACTATGGCGGGACGATTGAATGGAATGACGCTGAGAATCAAAACTTACGCTGACAGGAAGTATGGAGAGTAGGAGGATAGAGTCCGCTCAGAGAAGCTCCTCCGGAGTTTTTCCACGAGGAAGCTAGAGGGACACCGATACCTGAACAGGGAACGTCTACGTACGGTAGGCGATTGCTATCGCACATCATGATTTGCGCACAAAAAAAGCCCTAGGATCGGCGTGCCAAGCCAAAAGACTTTGCCGATGGCCAATACGCTAACACCGAGGAAGTGCGTACCTCGCATATGGTATAACCACCACTTCAGCTCAGGTGCCGCCTAGTAGACGGACCAAACGCGCATTCCGCTACAGAACCAGCCTGAGAGAGGGGGTGCTCGACGCGCCGAGAGGATGCTTTACGCCACAGGAAGTTATCCGCTGGAGTGTCACTGTCAGAAGGCAGAGAGCTCATGATCAGAAGCGCCACGTTAGACGATGATTCGTGAGTTTACTTGAGTTCTAAATGACGGCGGCCGCAGGGTGGTTCGCAGAATACGGATTCCGGTGTGGCGACCTGAGGCAGGCAAGTGGATCCTCGAGGAAAAGAAGTCATTCAGTGTGGGAGCCTGGGGGCGAGGTACAGGTCCAGACTGCGTCGGTGAAAAACAAGATGATCAACAAGCCGTAGCCAATCATGCACAATTACGACCATCTGCGGCCCATCAATCACCGTGACCATGCGTGACCGGGTCAGGAGAAATTGACGCGGTGACGCGGCATTGACGCGGATTTTCCCACGGTATGCTTAACATATATTTTGGCAGCCTCTGCGGTTCAAAGTGAATTTCATTAGTGCCCCACTACCCATCGAAGCTCTTCGGACACTTATGACTGTGCTTTGTACCTTCGGAGTGGAGCTTACTGTTAGCCGGAGTGCGAATTTGGTTCAAATATGTGCTACGAGTGTGGACAGGAAACGGGAGGAGTAAAGCAAAATTTCCGAGGCTTTTAAACCTCAGTTACACTCAGATTGTGTTCTGCACACCAAGGGGGGATCGGCATTAAAATTTCGGCTATAGGGAGGGGGGGGGGGGGGTCCCCCGGGGGGCTGAAAAAAACTTTTTACTATACATTTCTACGGAAGTCCTGGGACACTTAAAACACTATCTGAAGCATTGGGGAGGTGCAGGGGCCAGAGAATGAGTGTCAGGAGGCTCCCCGAGGCCCCAAAGTCTCTAGTATGGCAGGTTGGGTGGCACAAAAAGAGTTGATAACCTCTAGAATGACTATAACATTGTACCCGATGCATATTATGGGCCACCTGGAGTGTCCCAGGGTTTGACTGAGGAAGGCCGCCGAAGGCGGTTATGTCGTTGGCTGGATTGGGAAGCTGCCCATCAGGTGGCAGTGAGGTGGCGGTGAGCCTGCACATGACTCGGAGGCGCGGCCCGCCGCTAGGGGTGGGAAACTCCTGCCCTATATAGGAGGGGGAGGGGGGGGGGGGGGTCTCCAGGGAGGCTGAAAAAAACTTTTCGACCCGATAGCCGAAATTCGAAAGCCGATTCCCCCTTGCTGCACACTGCGCGTCAGGTGTGCGTCAATGCGCGCCACGACCGCGTCAATGTGCGCCGCTGCCGCGTCAGTGTCGCGTCAACACAGCCACCACAGCGTCAATGACACAGCCACGACCGCGTCTAAGGCAGACGTATATTCTTCTTAATTAGGGATTTTCATGTCTTATAAGTGATACGTCGCTCTCATATACTTGACACCAATCGTTCTCCTCCACGGCCTTCAACGTATTGGCCTTACGCACTAAAAAATAACCCGGAAAGCCCAGAAGATTGAACCCGAGCCTGAGGTGAGCGTGTCTCTATTACCTACAGCCAATATGGCTGGCTTCACAATCCTTCGCGTGACACTGGATATTCTGAATACATCCCACACATTCAAATGAGTTTAATTCCTCGTGCTGGTATGATACGGGCTCCACAGGCTTCAGAGAAATTGCGTAGTTGAATTTAAACATCAATAATCCTCATGTTTCCTTCCTCTGAAGAGGGTAATGTATAACATACCATTAGAGTACAGCATGTGGATGTCCTGTTCCAGGCCAGCGAGCATGTCGGGTGGTGGCATGTACTCGCGTGGTCCAAGTCAGGAGGTATAATTTGTGTGAGTAAGTAGTAAGATTGTTTTCTCGGAGTCATAGAACCGGATTTAAACTCACAAGTGTCGCTCCAAAGCCGATAAAAGGTGCTACAACACCATATCCGGCGTCAGGAAACAGAATAAATAGCCCATTAATTCAGATGGTCTTCTTGGTATAGCCCAACATTAACCAAGCTCATGGTGAGGCTACTTTCAAGTGTGAGATTCTAATCTTAATATGCCTTTGGGACAGTTGACCTCTAAAATTATACAAGGGAGAAGCAAGGGCTCGCCCTTTAACTCGAACTCGAAGGTTGCGAGCACAGATTAACTTACCCAAAACTGTGCTGTACCAAGCTACAGTTGCCGAACCTTTGTATCACACTGGATCTGACTTGGTTGGGTCAAATCAGTTAGCCAGCATGTCTGCACGATTGGCTCTCTCGACTATAGGACTCCGTGGTTATTTGTAGGACCTGAAGATTTCGAGGGATTCCGATATAGGTGAATTATTGGTTCATTGGTGTAAACCACATACCTTCGAACACCGTCTGCCCCGACTCTGGCCCACATGCTCGTTGGAGCAGTGAGGTTTACGAGGGAGCATGCCCCAGCGCTCATGCAGTTGTGTGTCCATTTTCTCCAGTTATACATACTTCAGATTGATATAACAGATATTATGCTGCATCGAAAACCGATGCGAGTGTCAAGGTGGTTCTGTTACAGGGCCAACTGTTACGAAGGAGCATGCACTTTGTCTATATGGGAGCTCGCCGTTTCTAGATCCTCAGTCCAAGAGGCGGAAGGAGCCACTGAATAGCCCGAGAGTAATTGAACATACCACTCCACTCCGTCTGAAGAGACAGACAATATTGTAAATCGATGGAGTGTACATGGTCCTTCTCATTCTCGCTTGCATCGTTGATGTTGAATCTTTTGAAGCACAATGCGCCCTACGCTGCGCGAAATGGCTCGCGATTATCTTCCTATTCAAGGCTGCCTTCTCGAGTGGAGCTCTGACTGGTACCATTAAGTCACTCATCTGTGAGATTTTCGAGGTCTTCCAATTGTTGAAAAGTGTAAACCGTAACCGCCATGGAGCTAATTAACGCCTGATGGCGGAGCTCCACCGAGATTTTGGGGATTCGGCAGAAGATAAAGCTGAGAATTCGAGGGCAAATACAGATTCATTCGTAAAATATCCCTGTGGCTTCTTGCACGCTGAACCGAACAACTTGAACCTCAATGCTCCAGTCAGGTTCGAGGTTCAGCTATTTGTT
The DNA here is from genome assembly GCA_029289555.1 of Mycena latifolia. Taxonomy (NCBI): domain Eukaryota; kingdom Fungi; phylum Basidiomycota; class Agaricomycetes; order Agaricales; family Mycenaceae; genus Mycena; species Mycena latifolia. The sequence goes on along the minus strand of JARJLE010000129.1, from coordinate 80,707 downwards.
GAACTGAACCGAACCTGCCCAGCACTCCCAAGTTTAACCAACTCCAGTCTAAAGATTGCTGAACAGGTGGCCTTATACTCCCCGTCATTGTATGGAACAAATTACCCAACCTCTGAAAGATTTCCCCGCTAGAGGTACATCCCAAGAGAGCCCCAATAACTGTTACCCTGTTCAACCTGGGTTGCAGTGCGATCGTAATTTGGTCACATCAAATTCACCTGAACTTTGTTAATCCTTGTTCAACGATTTGAACTATGGAGATGTATTGTTAGCCAACCCGACCTACCTCATGTTTATATTCCTCACAATCCTAAAGTATAATAATTATGTTGCTCATTATCTCTCTAAAAATGTGTCCCAGGGATCAACACTTGGCAGAAAGCCCGAGAGTTGCTTGGCATGTGTCGGGAACTCAGGGTCATTAAATAATCTTCCGGACGGTGACCGAGCTGGTCCCAGCATAGAGCCATAAGGCAAGGACTGTCGATGTTTAGGTGAAGTGTCCAAAATTTGGGTTTGGATTTTTTGTGCTCAGACTCTGTATTGGGGTGTAAAAACGTTACTCGCACTCAAATTTCACCCGAATGAACGTTGGGTGATGAGCTAGAGGCGGCGCGCCGATGCGCGTCAATGGCACAGCCACGACCGCGTCACACCGCGTCACGGCCGCGTCAATGCGCGTCAGTGCCGCGTCAGTGCGCGTCACCCCCGCGTCAATTTTACCAGACCCTGCGTGACCTCCCTTTCCTCTTCATTCGCCCCGCGGAAAGTATTCTCGAGTCGACCTGCAGCAGCTGCGGCAATCAAGTGCAGCGGATTTGAGAGATCCAAGGGGCCGGAATCGCCGCTATGGATATCTCCTGGGTGGCGATGAAGCGCGACGAGAACCATCACAATGGTGGCGATTGCGATGAATGTGCCTGGAAGGAGAATCCATTGCGTTGTTGTGGACGCATACGTCCAACCGAGCGTCTCGGTGCGAAAGGTCCCGTGTAGTGTTCTTCGGGTCGGGTCGGGCTTGAAAGCCCAGGCTTGGGTCGGGTCGAAGCACTGCCACCGAGGGTCGGGTCGGGCTTGGGTCGCTGCTAAAAAAGGTGATGTCGACATCAAATCCCTTCCAATGTGAAAGATTGTTGACTTACGTGTCAAAGGGAGATGGAACACACATTGTACATTCGCCTCCCGGCCCGTACCGCAAAAATTTCCTCAAGCCCGACTCAGGGTCGGGCGAAAATGGTGGGCCCGACCCGGGCCCAAGGGTGGGTCGGGTCGGGCCTGGGCCTGGGCTTGGGCTTGAGCCCGACCCGGGAAAACACTAGTCCCGTGCGTGGGAATCGACATGTTGTTCGGGAAACCGTCGACGAACGCCCCCTTCTTCACAGACAGACACGCGCGGAGAGTCTATTTAAAAGGCGGGAGTTAAACTCCTGCAAATGGCATAGACAAGGTGGAACTTCACAGATGCGCTGTACTCGGTGACACCCCTGAAATATTGTTCCTTGCCTCGCTGTAAGTTCCAAGTCAAGATGAGTGGCAGAATTGATATGCTTACAATCATTCTCAACACTTTTTCGTCGTGCCAGTTTAGCTTGGAGTTCAGTGATGCCCATTGAGTTCCTACGGCATTCGTGTCCAGGGCTTGACTGGCGGAGAGCACATTCCACAGAGTGTAAATGGCAGACACGGGGGCGGGTCCATTTACATCCTGCGGGACACTGTGGGTTGGTGGCGCGGCATTTATAGTCGCTCCGTAATCGACTGAAACGTTCGTGACTTGGGGCACCATCGTACAGACGCTGGTGGGAAGCGAATCGTATGCTCCATTCCCGACGATGATCAATGCTGTGGAATGTCGACCAGTGCGGGTAGAGTGTTGATGCTGAACGTACTATAATTGTTATCCCCCGGCGTGCATGTCAACAGCGCGAGGTAGCTCAGCTCCGGTGACAGAGTCATGTACGTGTCATTCACTAGCCCAAAATCGGCAGGGTTCAAACGTGGGACTGACCAACGTACCGTAGCTGCGCTTAACGGGGCAGTTGGTTAGGAGTCGCAAGAATGTAACCTGACGATGTGTGTCCGTGGTGCGTATCAAATCCGGGATTGTTTTCATTTGTCAAATTCTGGAATTTGCAAGAGAATTCTGCTGTGAACCTGCTTGGAATCGACTTTCAAACGCCACAATGAACAAAGGTGGATGGATTGCCTTGTTGTACCATCGAATAATCGGTGGATAGTCCGACAAGTTTCGATGCGGACGCCATGCTTGCGCTCGGTGGGATGATATTCATATCGGTCCCAGAAAACCAGGCACTAGCGTCCACAGGTTCTAGTGCAGCAGGTAAAATTCCACCTGCATAAAATTAGCTGCGCTTCATGACATTGGATTCGACTTACCGGTGGAAGCATTGAATGTTTGGTCCATGAACGTAAATATTGAGGGATATCCGAAATAAGCCTTTGCTGAAGCATAGCCGCTCTCTGCCTGAGCTGCATATAAGGACGAGAAAGGTACTGAACACTTTGTTAAACATATTGAAGCAGCTCTGGATTTAAGTCTTACGGTTGACGTCTCCGAACAAACATCGCTGTTATATCGTACAGAATCTGACTCGACAGGTCGATTTCAAAGCCAGACAAAGGTGTCGATACCGCAACGGTCACTGGCGTGAGCAGAGTTGTCCACCTGCAAGGAGTTTTAAAGTGGAGTCACAACAGGAAGATCGCGCGAACGCACCCTGATGTCTGAATACCAGTCATGACAAAGAAAAGGATGGAGACAGCGGGCCATTTTCAATCGCGCCGGTGGAACACGACCGACCGCATGGATATGCTGACGCTCGCACCCAGTGTTCCAAGGGACATCGGTCGGTAGAGATAGATTACAACGGACCGCCGAATGGCATACGAGAATAGACTACCAGGGTATCAGGATATGCCCCCGCCAACAAATAATGGACTAACAATGAGGAGAATCCCGCGAGCATGGTGGAGATCACAGTGGCGAGGAGGGTGACCGAGTGGCTGTTGTTCTTGACCCAAAGCGCAGCTTTGAAATTGAGGGGATTTCGCCGCGGGTCTTAACGACAACGAAGAATCCCCATCCGAGTACGTGTAAGACGAGTTGGCCGAGAATCGCGGCGGTAGGCCATGCCATTATTTTGGATCCCCAGAGCGGAGGCATGCACCTACAACCCCGTGAGCTTTGGAGCAGCCTTGACAGCCCTAAAGCAGGGACGACATACCTCAGTCGTGGTTTACGCGGGGCGCCTTCTGAAGGCCGTTCCTCGTAAGCCTCTGATGATTTGCTGAATTTGAGGAAAGGTACAGAAGTCCCCAGCTTCTTGTAGAGCATGATTGAGGGAGAGAAGGATAGGTGACACGTCGATTTTTCTCCAGCGCCCACAATACCAACACCGCTCATCGCCCGTCTTTTGGCGTTGCTGATCCGTCCAAGCTCCCCGGGCACTCCGTTCCATGAATGCTCGGCCTATGGGGTACAGTATGTCGAGAGAAAGCAGTGTGAGAGGTTCAAGGGAAGATTGAAGAATCAAAGCACAACCAGGGCAGCATTTGTCGCTACGTGCTTTGCGATCGCTAACCTCATTCAGATAGCTCGATTCCTAGATGGAATACAAATTGATGGGTGGACGGAGAAACTGAATTCTCATCGATCACAGGGTACACTGGGGCTTGGGTCGTGGGCCGCGGGCTACTCCGTTATCCTTTTTACAAGTCTCCTGCAACTCGATAGCTGCCGAAAGGTTCGATGACCGTCCCGGCTGTATTCGAGTCTTAAGATGCGAGGTCGTGACGATCGAGAAGCTGCCAGTGTCTAGCTTTTGTCTGAAACCTAGATCGACAAGGGCAGTCAGCCCCACAGAGGAATACAGATAGGGCGGCTGGTCCGGGATATTTCGGCATCTGTCACCGCACCGTCGCTGCAACTGGAGGCTTGATGCCTCGTCTACGCGGCGTCTTCCCTTCTTGGGCAACGGACCACGATTTTCCAGCAACGTGGTTGTCAGCAGGTTGCGGATGCCAAGGGATATATATATCCTTGGGTGTAAATGAACCTAGGATTGCACACTGGATGAGGGAATACTGAGATCTCGAGAAACTGTGTCGCTGCGCTTCGCAATACGTCTCGCCATCGAATAGAAGATTCAGGCCAGACTCGATGAAGGATCGAAACTGCAGGAAGGAGGAATCGGGCGCCGGGTGATGCAGCGCGGATCCAAGCATTGAGTCCGAGATGTGCCACGAGGAACGAGATCGGCCCTTTTTGCGGAGGCAGTTAGACTATTCAGCCGCTAGCACCAAACAGTGGGCGGTAGGTATACGAGACATGAGGGCTAGATGGAGGAGCGCCAGTACATATCCGTGGCTTTGAGGGCAGATTAATCTTGGTTGCTCGAGATATTGTTGAGTACAGCCATAGCCGGACTCGGGGACCGGCAACAGATGAAGGTCGTAATGACGCGAGGTATCACCAGTCCACCTGGATAAACGGATCTGCAGTAATGAAAGCCTAAAGCGAGTGGATCATCCCAAGCTTCGTCAGACCGGCCAGCATGCCAGGCACCGCTGCACTGCGGCTGCAGATCCAAAGCTGTTTGGTGTCTTTTGCTCGCACAATCGAGACGACGTGGCGATCCGAAGTCTAAGTTTTCCGCAACGAATGGGGAGGAGGTCTAAGGGAGTCGACAGCGAGAGATCGAAGCATATACCCGTGGCTGCGCAGCCACGCCAGCGGGAATCTGGCAGATCCTTGATGACCCAGGAACGTATCCGTAACGAGATCCCGCGCATGAGTTTACTGTCGACGCGCCCGACGGAACGAGATGAGAAAGAGGCCGACAGAGCCAACGGGCCGGGCGCGGAGATCACCGAGCGGAGATTCAATTGAGTTTTTTTAAAGAAGATTTTAATTTCCACTGCGCGCTGACAAAACAAGTTCCATTCTCCTGAACTCGTCCACTTTGATTTCCCAGGCAGCTAGCAGAAAATTACGGTACTTCCATACTTTGTCCATACTACGGCGATTCCATTCTGATTGGCGACCCCTGTGGTTGAGTCTAGCCGAGTTCATTGTTGTGCTAGGTTGTGCTCTACTTCGCTCGTTATTGTTCCTCCGACCTTCGATCAGACGTCGCCATTCGCTTCCCATAGGCATCATTTCTTGAATTCGTATTTCACGCCCACTCCGGCTCCACCAGGTTCTTATCCTTGCCTCGAGGCAGGATTCATCTCTCCGTGCCGCGGAGCAGTTCGCTCACAGACTCAAGTCCCCAGCCGTCGTTGAGTCCATACGCATCACACGCCAGCAACCTTTCGGGTACCGAGGTCGCTGTTGAATTTTTCTTAAGAACACACGCCCGTCTAGGCTCTTCCAATTACCATCGCGGTACGGTTGCCCCACAGGGTCAAGGTCTGTTTGACGGGGGGGGGGGGGGGGGGGGGGGGGTTGTATTATACTCATCAGGTCCACAATATGAACGACGAGTTTACGGAAGGTATACATGTGGTACTGTACGGGTGGTTATCCTTACAGAAATCCTCAAGATCCCAACCGAGCACAAACCGATTCCAGGGGTTAGATCACACAAGACGCTGGCCAAGTGTGGACTGGCCGGCCACTCGTACGGCGGGACCTCCGGATAAAAGCTGTGCACCGTGATTTCATCAATAATCGCTGTTGGGGTCCGGGTGTGACGCGTAATTCCACGTTCCGACACGTCGTGCCAGACGTCCGCGCCGACTGAACTCACGCCCAAGCATGTGATGTCGCGATAAGCAAGAAACCACATAGCATTTTGCACACGGAGGAGGGATTGCGGAGGTCTCGAGAAACTGCGTTGCTGGACTCGGGTCTTGGCAATAGATGTCGGTCGTAATAGCGCGAGATACCACCAGTCCACCGGGATAAACGGATCCCAATGAAAACCTAAAGAGAGTCGAACATCCCAAGGAGCAACTTGAAGCATGACAGGCACCGCCGCAGATCAAGAAGCTGTTTAGTGTCTTTATCCACACAGTCGAGACGACGTGGCGACGCGAAGAGCAGCAGATGAGCGAAAAGTTAACGGGAAAAAATGCAAGGATTTGGGGGATACCCGCTAGCGCTGACCGCTGACCGCTGAGCCCGCGCCGCCAGCGGGAATTTGCCATGGCCTCGATAGTTGGTTTCAGCTGAGGGTTTCAGGTTCGAACGCCTAACTGGCAGATCCTTGATGACCCAGCCCATGAGAATATTTGACCGTCGACGCGCCCATTCAGCACAGGTTGCTAATGTGCCGCCGAGCACCGTTAAGTGATATACCTATTACACGACGTCGACCAGCGGTGTATTGGGATCCAGCAGCTGAGGCAATCAAGTGCAGTGGATTCGAGAGATTGAAGGGGCCGGGTCCGCCGCCATGGATATCTGCTGGGTGGTGATGAAGCGCTACGAGAACCAACACAATGATGGCGATTGCGATGAATGTGCCTGGAAGGAGAATCCATTGCATTGTTGTGGACGCATGCGTCGAACCGAGCGTCTCCGTGCGAAAGGTACCGTACGTGAGAATGGACATGTTGGGGGACAGGGTTCTGCTGAAAGATGTTCTTTCTGCAATGCTTTCCTCAATTTAGGAAGGTCCTTCTTTCTTCTCACTGCAAATGGGAAGCTAAAAGTTTGTCTTTCAGCAGTCTTTTCACAGCGTGCGGACAATGAATGAATACTTTGTCTTTGAAAGAGCCGCTGATTGCGGCTACTTCCGTCGCACTTTCGGACCAAACCATAGGTAAGCTTTCAGGATATTTCGATTGCGCTACTGATTAATACATTTTCTGTCTACATGGTTAACTTTCCATAAGCATAAAATATCCCTGACCCATTTTCGAGGGTGCCAGCGATGCCATCAAATGCTGGGATATTCAAGTCGGCCTTTAACAGCCTGCATTCCCATAAGATAGAATAAATAAATCAAACTGGCCTTTATCTTTGTTCAAGGGCTGGAATGCACTCCGAGAGGCATCAGGAAGCTGTTCGAATTTCCCTGAGATGAATTGGGAGCCTCGTGGTTCCAAATGAGGGTGCAGAGTGGTCATTCACTACCCAAAACGGTTTATTACATCTAATATAATCTATCGGAGGGGTCCCTACCCCCTCTACCGATTATCATAGATTCGTCTTAAATCTTGTATGTTTCTCTGTCTCCCACTTGATGGGGTCCTGACAGCTGGCTCGGCATCTCGCTGAAATGAACGAAAATAATCCGCACAGACTTTTCTATGCTTATGGAAAGTCATCCCATATCGACCTAGGTCGATATTTTCCGTTATTCGGTGTGACATCGAATTTTCCTCGATATTATTTATGCTCATATTTGTTGGATCGTGATAATTGAACAACGACGTCGCCGTTCGAACCGCGCTCAAAATAGGCACAAAATGATGGGACTTGAAGTTCGTAAAATCGGTTCATCCCTTATATCTCGGAATTCACCATGAACCAATTGATGAAATATTCAGAGCCTTTCTGCGCATATTGCTTTCCCCGCCTGGCTGGAGCAACTTATATTTTGTCCGCGGTTCCAGCTTTGTATGAATATTTAGCGGATAAAATGCAGGTTGCTCCAGCCAATCCCCAAGAATCGGAAAACCTGATCCAAATGACACTTATCCATCAATATTCTCAACATAACTTTCCTTCACGCCGGAGAGATCCAAGACGATTCACCCTCCGAAAAAGTTGTTGCAAGATTTAGAACACATCATTTCAACAGCGGCGATTGTCTGCCACTCATTTGTTTTGCCAGTAAATACGCGCCCACGGGAAGGAAATCCAGTCTTTCTTCCCCCCAACACTCATCTGTGCGAGCCAGTGCGGGCCAACGCCCTATGTCTTGTCTTCAATGTGGCCACCCGTGAGCTAGGAACCCACGATATTGCGCATCTTGGCGTACTTAGCACTGGCGACCTCATTTTGACGACCACTGTCGTACAGGTCCATTTCTGTGCTCTGCTGCTACGCTTTCGATTCGCCTCCTTGGTACTATAGCCACCAGGTTGATTTCCTCCTCCTTCCTCCTTCACTGTATGCCAAAATCGGCGGACCGCTACCCCTTTGAAGAACAGTACTTCCCTCTTCTTCAATGAGGGGAAGCACAAAATTAGGACCAAATATCGAGTAGGTCCCTGAGTTTATCACCATTCTACAGGCCTAAGTTACGTTGTCGAATACAATGTTTAAAAGGAGAAAATCTTGGCATCACAGGGACGCAGTTCGGCATCACATGGAAGCAATTCGGCATCTGCAACCTGAACTGAATATTTCGAGGTAGGAATCCCCCAAAGAGAATACAGGGACAACTTTCGAGCGTCAAGAAATATGGATGTTGCAAGTTCCTCAAGGATAGATGTCGTCCCAGCTCTGCAACACCCGAGGGCCGAGGCTGTGTTTGGCATCATTGAAACGTGATGCAATCAAATCTGGGCAAAGACGCTGCCGTCAGTACCTCTTTTCCTCCCCACCTTGCATGCGCCAGGACGGCTCCTCGGGCGACCTACAAGTTTGTAGCCCTCGTCCTCGTTGCCTTCGTCGTGCTCTCCGGCTTCGCCTACAACACCCTTAGCGCTCGGTCTCCTTTACACAACGTCGACTACACCCCTCCACCTTCCGAGCCCGAGATCCTCGCTCTGAACCATCCGACCTTTGCAGACATACGACAGTATGAGCGGACGCTGCCTCAGCATTGTATGCCTACGTTCATGACAAAAACACGACCAAGGTACGTCTGCAGAGTGCGAGGGAGTGGACGGGCGCTTATTCGGTAACTGCGTAGATACGTGTACTTTCCCGGGCCTAACTGGGTAAGTCCCGTCACTTGTCCTGACGGAGGGAGGCTGACTGGACGAATTCATGGCTGGAACAATGTGTTCCAAGAACAGTGAGCAGCTTTCGCATTCTTTAGCGATTTTTTTCTTCTCCGGCAATTCGACTCATTTTGCTTCCCAGGCTCCTTAATACACACCTCGCATGCCTCGCGAATCGCGGCCACGTCTTCCCAGACTACATTGCCCGCGACCACCCGCCGTTCCCGGACACGCTGCGTAACAGCACGCGGCATATGCTCCACATTCCAATGCACGCCCTCACGCGGGCCCGACGGGCGGCGGCGCCCTGGGCGAGGGCGCGGACCCGAAGAGCCCACGTGCGGCCTCCTTCGAGTGGTGGACCGCCGCATGTCCCCCCGCGCAGGTTCTCGAGATCCAGATGGGCGATGCGGTGCGGGAGCTGAAGATCACGGAGTCGAGCACGGGCGAGGAGCGGCTCATGCGCTGCCGCCAAGCTGCGGGACCTCGAGGCGGAATGCGTCAGGGTCGTCGGCGGCTTGCCCTTCGACTATATGTGCGCCCCTTTGTTTTTTGCGGCTTTTTCGCATTAAATATGCGCAGGTTCATCGGCTCTGACAAGGTCATCTCGATGTGGCCGTCCTACGCGCACTGGCCGACGCTCAACGAATGTGCCTGGTCCGCGCTCATCACGCGCGCGCTGTCCCGCAACTTCGCGCTCTTCTCCGCGGGCGACAAGCCCGTGGCGCTCGCGCCCTTCCTCTCCCGCATCACCACCACCCCGGGGGCCGGCTCCATCGTGGCGCCGTACCCCCTTACCGCCTTCGCGCCCCTCCGCGCCTCCGCACCGCCCATCCCAGGCCTGCTGGGGCTGCACGTCCGCCGCGGCGACTACGCCGAGCACTGCAACAACCTCGTGGACTGGGGCTCGGACTACAACGCGTGGAACCTCTTCGGGCGCCCCGACATTCGCGCGGTAGGGCGCTACCCCCTGCTGCCGGACCACCTCAGCGTGCCCGACGGGACGTCGCGGCGCGGCGCGACGCCGCGTACGCGCACTGCTGACCGTCGCCCGCGTGCGCGCGCTGTGCGAGTGGGGAGGCGTTCCCCGCGCAGGCGCTGCGCAACGTCTTCATCGCGACGAACGGGAAGCCCGAGTGGGTGCGGACGCTCGAGGCGCTGCTGAAGGCGGACGGGTAGGAGAGCGTGAAGAGCTCGCACGACATGCGGCTTGCGCCGGACGAGTTCACGTTCGCGCAGGCGGTGGACATGGGCGCGCTCGTCGCGGCGGAGACGTTCGTTGGGGTGCGTTCTTCCTTGTCTTGTCCATATATGGGAAGCGCCTGACTGGGATCTAGTCCTCGAGCCTGAGCTCGAATGTGGTGCAGCTGCGGCTGGCGGGCTGGCGGCATCCGGCGACGAATCGGTTCTGGTAGCGTCGGCGGGTGTAGGCTTCCCTGTAGAGCTAGAGGTGAGGTCTGGTCGGGGCGGGCTGCTGCTAATGTCGTCTGGATCTTAATTTCATTATTTATTGCGCACAAGAGTGGATTCGGAGACTGTCTTTGAATCTCGCTGGCGTTTCCTGCGCCGTTGACCTTGCCACGCTCCGGCACGACTGCTTCGTTGGCGTTGGGGTGGACTCTTTCTGACGGCCGCGTTGCTGTGCTTGAGCTGTGGTGCTGGCTGTGCGCAAGGGTCTCCGAGGCTTCTACTCTCTTCTATTCCCATGAATTCGGGGACTTCCGTTGAATAGCACTGGCATTTGCTGCCCCGTCGACCTACGTAGCTTGGTACGCTGCTGTTACAGCTCTGATGCGTGTGCGGCTTTGGTGCGGCCTCGTAAACTGGTCCATGGACCAGGATTTCTCAAGATCATGTTTCGCTCATCCTTCTCTTGACCTTCGCTTACAACTGAACGGACTCATACTGCCATGGGACAGCACTGGCTTCAAAAGCCAAGGTGTAATGATTGCACACACTAGTATTCCGAATTTCCTATTTATGGTCTGCTGTGACGGCAGCACAGCTGTGCCCTGTCCTGGCGTGTGCTCTGCTTTCTCATCTCATCGTCCCCGCAGACCGCAGACTCCAGAGATCTACCAGGGAGCCGGCTGCTCGAACCTCGCTCCCTCTCAAGTTTGCCGCATAGCAGCAAGAAGCAGGCCGAGGCGCGGATGCCCTTATGAGTCTCCCAAAGCAGCCTCTTGCCGCCCTGCCTAGGAATAGTGGTGAGCAGCTACCTGGTCAGAGTGACGCTGAATCTTCAACAAGCGAGGTACGAGCTTCATTTGCTGAAGCATCTGTCTACGAGAGACCACGCTGAATCGGTTTTCCAGCCGCTCTCATCTCCATCAGCCAGCCCACGCTCTGACCTCAACCTTACTCGCGCTGTTACGGTCGCCCCACAAATCAGGCGAACCCCCACACCATCCGGAAGCTTACTCGGGATTAACCATTCGGCTAACGGAAATGACACTATCGCCTATCTCGAGGCGATCAAGAAGCAGCTCTCAAACCAGCCAGACGTTTACGGACGGTTCTTGGATATACTGAAGGATTTCAAAGGCGAAATGTGCGTGTTTGAACTTCTAGTATCTCATGCCCCTGCTCAACCACCCCGCAGAATCGACACACATGGCGCCGTTCAGGCTGTTGTGCGATTGTTCTACGGCAATCACGAACTAATTCAAGGATTCGCCGTTTTTTTACCCGCCGGATATGCCATCGATGTTTCCCAGAACCCACCTACCCTCATCGCTCCACACAGCTTGGCGCGCTCCGCCATAACCAGTACTATTCCCCCCGATACTACCCACGACTCGAGCTACAGTGCGTTTTTTTTCACACGCCGCCTCGTTTTACTCAACGACTCTCGCAAAGGGGTCCAGATGGCGCCTGCGTCCCCCGCCGCCTCTGATGCGGCTAGCGATAGCGGCAAGACGAAAACAAAGTCCTCCTCTAAGACCAAGAAGGAGGAATCAGAGGTAGCGGACAGCGAGCAGAGCGATGAGGAGGGTGGCGAGGAGGAGGAGGAATACGAGATCGAGGCCATCCTAGACGCAAAAAAGGGCCATTTCCCAAAGGTAGCCTGGGCCCGCGCGCCGCTCGTTCCCAAAGCGCATCGGAGACTCATCTCGCGTTCTAGAACAAACTCGGGTTTTTGGTTAAGTGGAAAGGCTACAGCGACGCACACAACAGTTGGGTTGTCGAAGCGGACGCCGCGTACGTGCATCCTCCAGCATCCTCCAGCTGCTATGCACCGTCTGACATTTATCGCGCGCGCGTTGCAGGAACGCGGATGAGCTGATAAAGGCATTCTGGGCGGAGCGCGAGAAGAAGAAGTCGCCCGGTGCCAGTGCTGTCCTCGAGGATTCCTCGGGCATTGTCGACCGACTCGAGCCGTCACTTCCCTTGTTGGATCTAGCACCCGGAATCGTCGCGGCTCCCGTTAAAAAAAAAGGATTGGCAGAATTCCCCCGGGCTCCCCGTCGTAAGTTAAATTGTCACGCTGCTCACCGAGCTAAGTAGACTAATTCGCCTCAACCAGAATTTAATCACGCATACATTGTCGGTTCTGCGCCGCCGATCGGACAGGCAAGTCCAATCTGTATCGTGCTCCCACAACTTGTGTGATTTATACAAATACAGCCGCTTGGATCAACTGCGGAACTCGGTAGAATCGTGGAAAGAATGGGACACTCTAACCGGTCTTTCGAAGTACCACTCCATCGTGAAGATGCTATTGAGTCTCCTGAAGGAGGATTCAACTTCGGTATCAATTGCAACACATTGTTTTATTATTCCGTCGCCCATTATCCTCACAGGACCTAGACCGCCATATCATTGCAATAGATATATTCGAGAAACTAGCAAAAGATGACTCTGCCATTTCCGCAAAGCTGATCCTCATGTTGCACGACTCTAAGGCTTACAAACAACTTTTGGCCTGTAAAGGGTCTCATGCTCAAGACATTTTAGATGTCGTTCAAGACGTACGCCTCATAATCAATAGTCCTTGACTTTCACTTAGGGGCTCGTTAGATTCTAGATTTCTCTTCCGAAGCTAGGCCACTACTATCCAAAGCCCTTATCAGATTAGCTCGTGCATCTGGTCTCCACCCTAGGTGCTTCGCCCTATCCGGGTTAGAAAAAATCGGCCAGCAAGTCGCAGCTGGCGGGTTCGGCGACGTCTGAAAGGGTCTGGTTCTGGACCAAACCGTTGCGGTCAAAATGATGCGACTATTCCGAGACAACGACGTGAAAGCTGCACTCAAGGTATGTTTGATTCTTCGTTGAGCTTTCATGAAGCCTCCATCTAAATATCTTCAGCAATTTGGTCGCGAAGCTGTCATTTGGCGCCAGCTTTCTCACCCGAACTTGCTGCCATTTTATGGGCTATATTACCTAGAGAGCAGACTATGTCTTGTGTCGCCCTGGATGGAGAATGGCCATGTTCTGGAATTCCTCAAGAATGCACCAGCTGACACTGATCGTCTTTCTCTGGCAAGCACTTACCAATCAATATTTTAATCCTCTTTGACATCATCTATTTGATTTTGGACGTCGCCATGGGGCTTGATTACTTACACAAGCAACATATAGTCCATGGACAGTATGTTATCCATCATCTCGAACCGAAACTGCCGATCGTTGACCATTACAGATGAACATTCTGATCACTCCCTCGCGTAGGGCCTGTATTGCAGATTTCGGCCTGTCCACTATTGCCGAAGCGGTTACCGCCACCCTCGGATTCACCTATTCGACTACCACTGTCTCCGGAGGTACTGCCCGGTACCAGTCTCCGGAATTACTGACAGGAGAAAGCCCAAATCACTATGGATCGGATGTCTACGCTTTCGGTTGTGTTTGCTATGAAGTTCGCCCTTTTCTTCCTTTTCCCCTTTGGTCTTTCCCCCGACATTGATCATGTAGCAGATATTGACCGGAAAGGCCCCATTCTTCGAACTAAAGGATGTAACTGTTATTATGAAGGTGATCCTCAGGGACCGACCTTCCCGGCCAGCTTCAAGACTGCTGGCAACAAAATCCCTCCATACGCCCTCCAGTCGACCAAATCGTATATCGTCTTGTTCAACCTCCTATCGCAGCGAAAGCCGCACAGGCCGCTGGCACAGACTGGGATGAAACATCGACCTCGAAGTTCCGTCGTCAGGTTCAAGACTGGCCCTTCCTACCACCTACCATCAATTACGGACATTGAGCGCCAAATCTTTGGAAATGGTGTGTTGCAGATGTATTTCCATTTTCCACCTGTCTTACCTTTGTTGATGTAGAGGCCGTTGACGGTAGGCGAAAGTTTAAATACAAATACAAAATACTAACTGGTTCGTACATTGTATAGATTACTTGAAGCAGGAGCGATCACTGGAGCTGGGTATTTTTAACCCAGCTAGTGTATTGTGGCCAGACGATGCTCCCGAATACCGTGACAGCCCAGCCTTTATCTCTTCGTGGGTTCCGATTCCTCCTCTCCGCCGGCGCACGAACTCGTGGCATGGAACTGCAACGCCTAACTCTGCACCCCCCTAGCTCACGGCACCTCTCATCGCGCCTAGCCAGCCCGCGGACTTCATCCCTCGACGCGGGAGATCATATTCATGGGGCGCGTATTCATGGGGCGTCGCCGGGGTGCAGCCCTCTCCCTCATCATGGCTGGAGAGCATCCCCCGTTTCATGAACACCCCCAAGACGCAGATACACGCCTGGCTCAACGGCGACGCACCCTCATCCATATTCCACTTCGATCTAGGATCCGGCCAGTTCAACCCCCGCCGCCTCATCAGCACAAACCCGCCGCAGACCACAGCCGTGGGTCGTGAACTCAGCGAGTCTGCGTTCTATCCGAACCTCACTCAGTTACGTATTCTGCATCCGTGCCTCCCGTATTGGCCGGTTGACATCCCCTACTGGTCCGACGACCTTGAGCGGCATCCGGAACCCAGCCCAGTCGAGTCGGCGGTTATTACGCTTGGTGACTTACTCTTGGCGCTGCACAGCTCTATGCAGCAATGTGTTACACAGGCGGAGTGGGAGACGATCAACGAGGAGGACAAGCGTGAGGTAATGAAGGCGCAGGAGTCGCGCTGCTACGCGGAGGCGGTGCGCAGCGGAGTGCCGTACGTGTATTTTCAGGATCGAGAGCAAGCGGAACAGGATCAGGGCATCAAACGCGTGGATCTGCTTTTTGGGAAGACGTAATTCGGAGGACTTGGACGAGCGCCTGGGGATCCTGACGGATGTGTGCGGATGCTCACCGTGTGACATTCGAACTTAAATGGCGGAACGAGCTGGGCCTCCCTCGTGGGAGCGGCTGTCTGCCTCTACGGAGAACTTTGTCTCTTTTAAATCCCTGCCTGTCCCCACTGAAATATGACCATCATTGCAGACTTCATCGAAGACTTTTCTTTATATATCTACTTATATGTCCACTCTGCTAGGCAGCAGTGTCTCAGATCTAACACCACAGAATTGTACAGGCATCGCCCAGGACAATATGGCGCAACTTGCACCCGCGGAGTCATTTAAGGCAACGGATTGATGCCACGACGATTCGATGAATTTCGCTCAGTTTGAGCAAACTCCAATGTTCCACATCTTGAATGAAAAAAGCAAAAATCGATCGAACCTCAGGCTCCGTTACAAACAAGCAAGGTACGAGCTTCAATCGTTTGTAGCGTCTGTTTATAAGAGACTAAGGCTCCGTGGCGTGTTATCTTATTCTCATTGACTCTCACCGCCAACTCGCCACCATGCCAGATGCCATTGAGACTGATTGAGATTATTGTGCTTAGAGGAAGCCTAAATTTTCCAAGCCTGTAAAGGAATGTCCGACAGCCTACTGTTCGCATTCGACTTGGGAAATACATGTACAGGGAAAATCTCCTACTCACACTTGCCGTCGTGGATTTCTCATTGGCGACCCCTGTGGTTGAGTCTAGCGGAGTTCATTGTTGTGCTCTACTTCGCGTTATTGTTCCTCCGACCTTCGATCAGACGTCGTTCTCATAGGCATCATTTCTTGAATTCGTATTTCACGCCCACTCCGGCTCCACCCAAGCTCCACCAGGTTCTTGTCCTTGCCTTGAGGCAGGATTCATCTCTCCGCGCCGCGGTGCAGTTCGCTCATAGACTCAAGTTTCCAGCCGTCGTTGCGTCCATACGCATCACACGCCAACAACCTTTCGTGTACCGAGGTCGCTGTTCAATTTCTAGATCTTAAGCGTCTAGGCTCTTCCAATTACCATCGCGAGTCAAATTTGAATCCCCTCGCCGGCTCTGTGATTTTTCGTGTTCTTTTTTTTTTTTTTTTGAGCGTTTGGATAATGAATCAAAGTCTGCAGAAGCATTCTAAGCTCATCCGCTTGTATCGCTGGTGATTTAGATTTCTCGTGTTCTAGCCCGTGGTAAGAAATTAACTTCTGCGGCGTTTCGAGAATCACAAGCCACCAACATGTCGCCATCGCACCAATGGCGCAGATGGCTAAGTCGACAAGTTACAACGCGCTAATTAGGCTTGATGGGGATTTGAATCCACAGTGACTCCGAGTCGTGGATGTTGTGGTTGGAATGATACCTCCTGTCGCACTATGGTCTAGCGTGTTACAGATCGACGTTACCGATAGTTGCAGGGTGCGCCACACAGAAACCCGACCGAGAGAGTAAAATAAAATTGATTCAGCACAGGTTGCTAACGTGCATGAGGCCCAGCGGTGCAGTGTGCCGCAGCACACGACCAGCGGTGTATTGGAATTCGGGACCTACGTGGACTTACAGATGTTGGGCTGCGAGGTGCGGTGTTCATCTGACTAAGGAGACACTTTGTCCAGAACAAGCACAAAAGCTATGTAGGTGCGGCTGTGTGTCGAATGGGTACAAGGAGGCGGCGTGTCCTCGTGCGGACGGCGTTTTGAAACAGCCAAAAAAAGTAGTTGGATGTGACACAGCCGCCTTGCCCATATTGAGAACAAGGAATGTTAACGTTGCGGCTTCTGTGGCGCGCACGACGACTGGTGCACAGAATAAGGACAAGAGCAACCAAGGACAAATTTACATTCGGTAGCTCGGTAGCCGTGTACGATAGAGCTTATTAGCTTCGTCTTGTCCCAAGCGGTGACCCGGAGAATACAAGGAGATGAGCCTAAATCTGGCGCCGCCCTCGTCGGTGGCGGTGAGAATTATTCCTCGGTTGAGGGCTGAAGGTGGAGAAATTCACGCGACTTCCCGCTGCCGAAATGGAAAATGGAACCTCGAAGTTCTTGAAGAGGACAAAGTTGTTATCTCTTTTTCTTGTTCAGAAACCGGTCTCCCGGGGTTTACTTGCCACTGGGCTCAATTCGGGATAATGGGCGCCGAACATGTACAGCGGGGTAATCTCCGGCTGCTATTCATTGTACATCAGAGATAGCTCGCGGATCGTGGTGACTCGATTTGAGACGGCACTGGCAGGCATATTCATGTGAGGCTATTCTCGTCCCCGGTGGGAACGCCGAGGCGGCGACTCTAAGCTAATTATAATTGTGTGTCGGAGGTTGTCACTGGCTAGGAGAGGCGGAGTAGCGGGGGAAAGTCGAGCTTACCTCTGCTTCTTTGGAGCGGGGCCGTGCGCAGTTACCAGTGCAATTTTTAACTGCTTTCCGCTAAGTGAACCTTGTCACGTGCTCAGACACGCGCAGTTTCTGAACATCAACAAGACCAAACTTTGGTAGAAATTTACGAGATTTGGTCCGCCAGAGCGCCAGTAGATGCCGTGATACAGATGGTGGTGTACCGCTCATGGGTATATACCTCCAAGCCCGCCGATCCTCCCTAGGATCTTCGTTTCGGTCGGCATTCTGGTCATATTTGAACGAAATATAACTAGGTGTGATAGAATATGGGGCAGCTTGTGTCATAGATTCATAGCATTGCGCAATCCCTGTGCATTATGTGTAGACTGGTGCGATCGCCTATATTTCCTCTGTCTGTGCCGAAGGTGTGGGCGCCGGCGCTGCGTTGCATCGCGAACGTCGGTTGGTCATGGACTACATGAGATAAGTGCGTGGATTTACACTGGGTGAAATTCGCCTTCGCTCAGTCAGTCTTAATGAAAGAGGAAGGTGGGAGGATCAGAAGGCAGTTCTTGCTTAGACGGAGGCTTCAAGCTCCAGTAACTGCCGTATATTGACAAATTTAATTTATAGTTGGTTGGCCCGTGGGTTTGATTCGTTTTCCACCATCCGCATATGCTAGGGATGGTTCGATCATGCGTCTTCTGCTTGGTGCACGGCTCCCCGTGACGCCTGGCCCGCGACGCGTGCTTTCCAAGTACAGTACGTCGGAGCTCTATGTGGGCCCCTGCCCATTCGCAGTTTCCGATTAGATCCAACTCGTGATAATTCCGAACCATTTGCAGCGTGGTTTAGTTTTGGTTCCGAACTACAGGAATGCGGAATACATAAATTATATTTTCGCGAGGCTCGTAGATTCTCGACGAATGCCTTGATTGCGAACTTGGGGCGCCGCCCGGAGTATCGTCTGTCTAGGCTCGGTCCCGCGATATTTGGTACTTGGCATTTTTATAGCGCTGGCTTAAATCCGAACACCGAAATCACCATCTTCCCTGTCTTCTGCCTTGTCATATATCCGTTCATCCCTGTCATCTTAGCTCATCCCTCCCAGCATCACGGCGCGCAAGACGCATCTATCTTACAAGCAGTGATGACGCGGACCTCCTTCTAACTGTGATTCAGACGCTCTTCTAACTCTGATAAGGACGACTCAGGACTATTCCAGGAGCTGATAGAACCAAGAACATGACAAGCCCATGCGTGCGTGTGCATGTGAATTTGCTATTTTTGTTTCCGGGTATGTGTAATCATAGTTATAATGCGTGTTGGCTGTGCCGGAGCGAGGCGGATTCGACAGAGGTGTGAGTCGAGCTCGGAGGAGGAGGGGCCGGCACTACGTCGCGTTGTGTTAAAGGAACGTTGTCAACTGGATAAGCGCAACTCTGTATGTCATAATTATAGTTATTACATTCGCACATTGTGCGAATGCTGAAGAAACCGCGGTAAGAGTCTGTGGGCTCTGTTTAAAATTCGGCTTAGGTTCGTTCCTTCTCCATGTGTCCGTCCCGTTGTCCCCCAGTCGACAATGCTAAGTATCGGGAGTACGCCGCTCTAATTCTGATTCTGATTCAGCCAATCTTTGAACTCTTATTAGGACGATCTTCCACCTCTCGTTAAGACCTTCTTCTACCTCTGACAGAAGATGATAAAGCCCATGCGTGTGCATGTGAACTCCTAGGTTATTTCAGGCCGCCGGGTATTGGTTAATTATGTCGTGGGCTGTGGGCTGTGCCGGAGTCGGGATTGGCATCGGAGCGAGACGGAGTCGGGATCGGCGCGTCAGAGCATTGGCCATGCGATCGGAGGGGGAGGGGCCGGCACTGCGTTCGACTCAATTGCAGTTGAGCCGGGAGCTGGTCGTGTAGATGGGCACGGCCATGCGCATTAATACCGTTGTTCGATGACATCGCGGCACCGGCGTGGAAATAAGAAGTTCAGAACACGGTGGGTAGACGGGAGCGTGCTCTTTGTGGGCTTTGCTTTGTCGATTAATCGCGGGGATATTGAGTTCAAGGTGGTCGTCGAGGACTCGAGGGTCGAGGGTCGAGGATAATATTGATGATACGCCGGAAAGTATGTTTCCGACGCGCGCACGGTACGAGAGACGAAAGACAGAAATAGGGACGTGCATATATAACGACGATGAGAAGAGAATATCTCAAACGTGTGCGGTCGGGGGAGGTGCGGGGGCACGGTTCAGGAGATTGCGGTGGGAGTAGAGGAGAGAACAGGTACAGATGGGAATGAGATGGGATGGCCAAAGCGCGAGTCGAAAGGCCTGTGGTTGTCTTTTAGTTGGCTTGGCAAGAGAGTACTTATCCGGGCAGCGGCGGAGGCGCGCGGGATCCAACTGGAACGTGCTCTGTGGACGGCCGAGCTTGATTTCTGAGCTTTAGTTAGTTAGTATTCTCATCAGATGTGATAGGCTTCATGGGAGGCACAAGCGTTAGCGTTCCTTACCTCAAATTGTGCAAAGGCGTTAGTCAGACGTGCACTGACGTTAGTTAGGCTGCGCACAGGCGCATTGGACTGACACCGCGACGCACAGCGAGCGAGCGATGGACACTCCGACTGGGTCGGGGTGCGCCGTTGAGCCGAGCAGCAGCTCGAGGGCGCGGGAGAGGTGATTCGTCCGACTCTCAATCAACGCTCAACGCGTCCTCGAAATCTTCGGGCAGCAAGTAGCCGAAATCTCTGCAGTCCGGGAAGATGTGCAGCTTATTCGAGAACGAGGAGCAAGGAAGGAGAGCTTTGTTCATTCACCCTTGTGATCACTGCTCGTAAGATGGCGGGCGCTCATCATTAGAGATACGGTGCGGTAGAAGACGGTAGACAAGGAAGGCGCGTGGCGATCTCGGTGTTCGGATTTACACCAGCGCTATGTATAAACGGCCCAAGCCCAGGATCGCGGGACCGCGCCCAGACAGACGATACGCGAGGCGGCACCGAGATTCGCGCTCAATCAACTGCAGCAGTTACTCGAAACTCCCGCCTCGGAGGCTCATAGCCCCAAATTTGCGTTCCCACAGGCCAGTGTCAAAGCAACTTTTAGCGCACGCTGCAGCTATTAATCGATCACGTATACGTGCGGGAGACGGCGAACAGCGAACCCACGTAGAACTCCAATGCACTGTACTTGGAGAGCACGCGTTGCAGGGGGCGCACTCGATCGGATCGCGAGATGAGCCACCGGCACCCCTATGGTTGAAAATTGCTCTGTATCCCAATGAGGTGTAAATGAAATCCTTGGCAGACAGACAGAGGTGCTATTCGAGGAATTCGGCGACGAGGGTCTCTGGCCCGCGCACGGCATCGGCCAAGGGAACGTGAGCGGGACCTGGACGGCAAACTTGAAATGGGCATCAGCGGAAGGTATGTTTCGGGCGCGCGGATGCGGCATTATGGATGATAGAGAAAAGAAGAAATTGGGAGAGCGCTGGTGCATATATAGCTAGATATTGGCGCTGAGAGGAGAGTAGCTTTAGCGCCTTCGGGGATTTGCACGGTTCGGGCGGAAAGAGGTAGACATGGGCATGAGATGGGCATGAGATGGGATGGGTGTGTGAGTAATTTACTATTTACCTTGGCAAGTCAGCCTCCCGGCGGTGGACGGAGGCATGCAGGGGCCACCAGCAGCAGATTCAACGATACAAATAGCGGGGAAGCCGAGGGCTTGTATTGTCTCGCGTCCTGTTCGTAAACGAGCTTCAGTTGTGCGCTTTAGTTAGTGAATAAGTATTATCCTCAGACGTGATACGCTTCAAGGCGGGCACAAACCTTAGGTAGATTGTTAATTAGACTGCGCACAGACGGTAATTAGCCTGTGCACACAGAACGTTAATTATGCTCACCAGCCCAAGTTCACAGCACTCGTACTCCACGGGTGATCGAACGTTCGTGAGGAAGCGCTCGAGGGCAGCGGCGGGCTGGATTCCAGTCTGGCTGTCGAGATCTTAGACTCCCTCGGCACACCCCGTTATCGATCTGCAACATTAATATCTGTCTTCCTTCTGAACAGATGGATGCGCAGATGCGCCGATGCCGAGGAGGCGAACGCTTATCGCCCTTTTGTTCGAGGACCGATCGCCGTCCTCGATAAGCTCGGTTTCGGGGCCAGCTCACCATGTTCAAAAAACGGACTCATAATCCGGCTCACTATTCACGTCTGCCTCGCCCGGTAGATCGAGACGCGTGCGATCTTCTGGTGCTCACGCCCATTTGTACAACTAAAAACGATGAGTGCACGTTCGCCGTGCGCGATAAGCTCCAGTCACCCCAACGCTAACCGCAAGTGAAAAGTACAAGTACGAGAGAGACGTCATATGCATACAACAGATCAGCACAGAACGCCAGATTGAGTTAGTGTAGAGGGATGCCGGGGACCGTAAAAGCTCTCCAGATGTGATCGCCGTGCTCGATAAGCTCGACCCTGCGCCAGCTGACCGGGTGAATATTTTGATATTTCTTTCTGTCTTTTGTACGGGCATGCTCGGGGACTTCCCAAATGTACAGATGAACAAGATCGAGTTGCGATACGCGCGTCGGTCGTGCTATCTGCGTCCCAGGTGACCTACGCTTGCAAGGCGCCCAAAGTCCAGTGGAGCTCAGCATTCAGTTTGAGAGATGTCGATTCCAGCGCACTGGCAAGAGGATGTGCAGGAAGGCTGAGGATCTCGAGGGACATGGGAGGCACAGATGCCAAGGACGCGTGCGGGAACCGCGCGCCCTATCCTATCGGACAAGCAGCACGTTGATCGCCGTCGAGGGAGGTCTTCTGGCGACGAATATACAAGGGTATCAGAAGCAGCTGACTCGAGGACGCGAGTCCTGTCTTTCATTGGGAGCCGCATCGCGGGGTGAGCCAAGAGGACGCGATATGAATGAGCAGACCGGACAGGCGGGCAGCTGCGGTGAGGTCAACTACGACGATAAGATTGGTGGACTCGAACGAACGAGATATCGCGATCGATGAGGATGCAGATAGATCGAGGACGCGTTAGCTTATCATCGCCTCCACCTTGTGGCTTGTGGCTTGATCCCCGTCGTGGATAGGCTTCCGGCGAGTGGGATGGCCGTTCGCGGTGTCAGCTGGGGCCGATATATCGAGCTCGAGGACGGGGATCGCTGTTTGCCGTTTGCCGTTTGCGTGGTTGAATAGCCCGAGGCCATGGACCCCGAATTAGCTTTCGTTGGGGAACCGCTGAGGTCATTTTGAGAGCCCCTGAGATGCGTATGCGCCGAGCAGCGCTGAGGACGCGCCGAGCGTTCACGACGCGGACACCGATGCACAGATGCCGAGGAGGGTAATCGCGCGCGCGCCCTCGAAGCCTATCCTATCGGACAAGCAGCACGTTGATCGCCGTCCTCGAGGGGTCGCGAGGGGATATTAGGAGCAGCTGACCGCGACTGACGAGACGAAGATGGCACTGGCAGGCTACATGGAGGGGCGGAAATCACGGCTTGCCGTACGCGTGCGCGTTTGCGCTGGTGAACCGACATGGCGTCCAGCATCTCAGGGTCAGGGTCTCGAGCTGAAATAATTGCGCATGAGCAGGAGGTTTCTACGTCTACCGCGTCGTCTTGTTGTCGTGTGTACGCGGCCATGCCCACGCTATAAATACCTCGATTCGCGTCACCCCTCGAGCTCGCTTCCCTTCGCTTCTATTCGACTGACTGACGCGCATCGCATCATTCAGTGCATCACTCGGTACAGAAGCGAGATAAGGGCCGCTTGAGATCCGGTGGGCGCACGATAAGCATAAGCGTGGGCGGAGACTTCTTCGTCTAGGCGCTCGCACCTACCTATACTTACTTACTTCTGTATGCTCGCACAGTGTTGCGCGACGTGAAACAAGGCAGGAGGAGGAGGACGGGTAGTAAGCCGACACGACACGACAGGCGATCCTCGCGCGCTGTCGTAATCAGGCACACGCGCGGAAGCGGAAACGCGGAAGCTAAGCGCGGGCGGTGCCCCCGGTGGGTGCTAAGGCCGGGTTGAGGCGGCGGGCGCACTCGGCAGCGCTGTCCTATTTTCTTTCCTTGCTGCCCTCCTCGTCTCGTCTCTTCGTACATCCAACGCACCCAGCCTTCCGAATCACCCCTGACCCAATCAAACCTTGCGCCAATCGGGGATACGCAGCCACCAAACGCCAAATACGCGCAAGCTCGCGTAACACGCCCCCAAACTCGATCTCGCATCGATCGGGGCCGGCGATCTCCGTGCTCCCGGGAGGGAAAAGAGGTGGCTGCGCGCCAGAGGAGTCTTTTCCCCCATGCCCGCTGTCTGACGTCCCCTCCCCCCGCCCCCCCCCTCCCCGCCGCTTCTGGTTTCCGCCTCCCCCCGCTGTTTAAGGATCCCGCTTGGAGTGAGTCTCTCTTCTGCGTCTTGCTCGCTTTTCGGCTGCGCGAGAGGGAGAAAGAGAGGGGGGATGTGGAGGAGCGCAGAGTAGAGGAAAGACGACGCTGACGCCTTGCTTTGCAGATCTCGCGACCCTTTTCGGCCCCATACTACCCGCCCCCTCCCGCCCCTCCTTCCCCCCGACATCCCCGACACTCCCCGCCCCCGACCACCGACATAACCCCCGCCCCCGACACCCACCCTCACGAAGGACCCCGCTGCTTCTGCGCGACCCGCCCTTGCAAAGTAAAGCACACCGCCAGCACCCAGCAATAGCAAAGTACGCTTGAGCCCTGCTCGCTGCTTCTGCCTTTCCCCCCGACTTCATTCGTGAAGCACCCGCTACAACCACCCCCCGTCGAATTCATCGGCCGCACCCCGCACACACCCCCCAGGAGCCAGACACTCGCATTTCCCCACCCCCAGGTCGCTGAGCAATCGCGCCTACCCCCACCACCACCCACCCACTCGACACCGACCACCACACACTTTTTTTTTTTGATACGACCATGTCCGCTACCAGCAACACTACCACCAACACCACCACGCCTCCCTCGTCCGCTACGCCGACTTCCGCCGTGAAGACCGAGACCGACGGCAAGATGGAGGGCGCGGGGACGAAGACCGGAGGAGGAGACCCCCCGAAGCGCAAGCCCACGCGGCGCGCGAACACGGCGGAGCGCCGCGCGACGCACAATGCCGTCGAGCGGATGCGGAGGGAGACGCTGAATGGGAGGTTTTTGGTGAGTTTCTCGTCTTCTCTTCTCTCTTCGTCCTTCGTACGCCCTGCGCCCCTTGTTGTCTTGTCTCGCCTCGAGGCGTCCGCGTCGCTGCTTTTGCGCTGCGCTGAGCCTTTCGTCTGTGGCCTCGCGTCTCGCAGGCTCCACTACCCCTCTGTCTTCATCTCCTCTTCTCTCTCGCTTTCCTGCTGGAGACGCTAACGAACCTCTCTCCTACAGACCCTCGCCTCCCTCCTCCCGCCGCTCGCCGCGCTCCGCCGCCCGAGCAAGGCCGCGATCGTCAGTTCGAGGTGTGTGCTTGTTCTGTTCGTGGCCTTCGCCCCCATCCTTTTCCGCGCTTTCGAGTCTCGCTATCACCCACGCCTTCTTCGTCTTTTCGTCCTGGGATTGTTCAGGGAGTGCGCGGGCGACGGACGAGGGGCGCCGTGTGGAGTGGGCGCTGGCGGATGGGACGGCCGCGTGATAGTGGGGGTGCTGCGCAGCAGTCCAGCCTCAGGCTGAGCCTGGTGTGGGACGTGCGCGCGGTGTGGGCAGGTGGCGCCGGCGGTTCGTGGATAGCCGCGGGAGACACGCTTCCCGGCCTGGCGTGGCGTCCACTCGAGGCGTGCAGCGCGCGATCTGGCGCAGTCCTTGTCTGCCCGACGAGGGGCTCGGGCGCCGATTCCCCATGTGCCGATCGAGCGCGATCCTCCTTCGTCTTCGTCCGTCTGCGCCGGCGGGCGCACGGTCGGTCCTTCCTGCCCGGCCTCTCTCGCCCTTCCTTCCTCTCCTCTGCTCCTCTTCTCCTCCCTCGCTCATATTTCGCGTGCTGACCAACTATTTACTTTGCAAGCATCGCGACCGTGCACGCCGCGCGCCGGCACCGCGTCCTCGCGGCGCAGACGCTGCGCGCGCTGGGCCGGGAGGCGGAGGGGCTGCGGAGGGTGAGCGTCTTCTATTATTCCGCTTTCACTTCGTTCCTCTTTCCCGATGCGCCACCATTTCTTCCTCTGTCCACTATTCCTTTCCGTTTTTGCGTCTCTGCCCCTGGGCGCAGACGGCGCCCGCTCCTCCCCTTTCGATTCTCCCCCCCCTCCCCCCCTCCTCGCGCCCGCGGCGCAGACGACGCAGACGACGCGGCCAGCGGAGACGATTCCGTTTTGGGAATTGGAGTCGTTGTGACATCACGTCACGCCTGTCACCGTTTACCTCGCTGTCGTCGATGGCGATGTCAATGCAGGGTTAGTGGCTGTCGCTGGCGGTCGGCGGGCGGTCGGCAGGAGAGTGGCAGCGCGCGGCTCGTTGCTCTGCGGCTCCGTCTTTTCCTTCGCCCTGCGCCCGCCTCTGCGGCCGCATTGCTTATCGCGTCCCCCCTTTCCCTC
This sequence comes from Mycena latifolia, assembly GCA_029289555.1. Classification (NCBI taxonomy): domain Eukaryota; kingdom Fungi; phylum Basidiomycota; class Agaricomycetes; order Agaricales; family Mycenaceae; genus Mycena; species Mycena latifolia. The sequence continues at coordinate 54,738 of JARJLE010000129.1, read as the reverse complement.
CCTTCACGTCCCCACGTACCGCGCGCCCACGTTCCGTGCTTCGCTCCTCCACCGTCCTCCGTCGTCGCCTTCATCGCGCCGCCCTCCTCTCCGCAGCTTAGCTACTTCCCCCCGTCTGCGCCCACAATTTCCTCTCCTCCGTGCCCTGTCCTCCCGCGTTGTCGTGCTCCCCTTCTCTTCCTCGTCGTCGGCGGCGGCGTCCTCCCCTCGTCCGCCCTTCATTCTCCGTCCTCCTTTCGTCTTCCCCTTCCCTTTCTTCGCACGTTCCTCTCCTTGCCTACTTCCGCTCCTTTCCTCTTCCCTCCCTCGTCCTCTTTCCCTATCCTCTTGCCTCCGCTATTCATCCATGCTCACACTATCTCTCTCCCTAGGAAGTCAACGAATGGCGCCTCCGCGCCCGCGTCCCCCCTCCTCGACGCGCCGCCGCGCTCCGACGCGCACGCGGCCGTCCTGCGCGCCGAGGTCGAAGACTTTGACCTCGCGCTCGAGCTCGAGGCGAGGAGCTCGAGGAGGAGGGCGAGGACGGGGAGGACGACGCTGCTCCCGCCGCCGCTTCTCCGGCTTCCTCTACTCCCCACGCTCAAGAGACGAAAGCGAGAGCGCGCAGCGGGAGCGTCAAGCAGCCCGCGCCGGAGCGCATCTTCGCGTTCGATGCCCCCTCGCCCGTCTCCCCCGCCTCCCTTCCTCGGCAAGTGGGAGCGGGAGCGGGAGCGAGGGCCCCGGGACGCCGCCGGCGAGCGCGGGGATGCACATGCCCATGTCCATGCCCGGTGTCCGCGCACGGGCACGGGCACATGTCGATGGCGCAGATGCAGCAGATGCAGCAGCAGCAGCAGATGATGGCGGGCGGCGGGGGCGCGTACGAGTACGAGCAGATGCAGCAGATGATGAAGATGCGCGCGGCGGCGATGCAGCAGCAGCAGGCGCTGATGCACCCCATGCTGGGCAAGGGCTTCGACGCGCACCCGGGCCAGGGCGGCGCGGGGTACGACCCCTCGACCTCGGGCTTGGGCTCGGGCTGGGGTTCCCGGTGGAGGACGAGCTCATGGGCGTCTCGCCCACCGCCTCGGCATGGGTGGGATGCCCATGGGGATGGGCGTTGGCGCGGGCATGGGATGGGCGTGGGCATGGGGGGCGGGTGGGCGAGCGCGAGCCCCGCGCACCCCGCGTTCCACCTCGCGCAGCACCAGCAGCACCAGCTCGCGCACCACCAGCAGCAGATCCAGCAGCAGCAGCAGCAGCAGCGGATGATATACGAGGCGCAGATGGCGCGCTGGGCGGGGTGGTGGGCGTGCAGAGCGGGCAGTATCTGCACCAGCCGGGGCGGTTCGGCGCCTGAGCGCTAGCACTGTCAAAACCTTCCGCCTTCAAGATACCCAGCCCCGTCTCGTTCTGCTCGTCCTCGTCTGTCTTTACACACCACCCCCCGTCTGCTCGTCTGTTTTGCCCTCGTCTGTTATCCAATCGCCTGCCTATCCCCACCCGGCCCTCGTCCCCACTCGTCTCTCGTATCGAGTCGAGGGAGTCGTACCGACTCGCCCCTCGTCTCGTCTATGGAACGCTCTCGCTATCGTCTTTTTTGGTTTTTTGCCCCCATCTGCCCCCATCTGCACCCGTCTGCACCCTGTCTGCACACCGTCCCGACTCGTCCTATGCACCCCCTGGACCCTCGTCTCCGTTCTCGTCGTCGTCCTCGCCCCGCCGTAGACCGCTTTCTTGTCCCCCACCCACCTCGGTCCCGTCTTCTCCCGGTGCGCGCCGTCGACCTCGTCCGGCGCCCCTCTCTCACCGCCTTCCCCACCCGTAACACCCTATAACGCCCCCGTCGTCGTTGCCCCCTGCGCGCGACCCACGCTCCTTAGCCTACTTGCCTGCCTAGCTACCACCTGCCGCCTACCCCCGAATACGTACCGTATCTATTGATCCCGCCCGCGCGCGATCCAGCTCGCTCCTTACCTTGCCTTCCCTCTACCCGTGTTTACTCGGACGTTCTTTCCTTTTTTTCCAATTTATTCTCTTTCATTCTTACTTCTCCCCCCCTCCCTCGAGAAGGGACCCTTGTGTTTCCATAGTTTAGTTTTTTGAAGTCGGTTAGTTAGTTAGCGGTGTATCGTAGATGTATTGTAGGAGTTGTCGTCGTTTTTTGTTCGGGGCGCAGGGGAAGGGGAGGAGAGGGGGAGAAGGTAGATAGAACGGAGCCGTGAAAATGAAGTGAACTAATCGTATTGCATGTGGGATTGAGTCTGAGCGACTTCAATTTTTACTGAGGAGCGGACCGGATGGGCGCTGTTCTATAAATAGATGTGGAATTCTAGAAGGGAGGAAGCCGAGAAGACGGGGATCTCGGGCCCTGGGGAGCGGGAGGGGCGGCCAATGGGGATGGGCTGGTCTTGTGATTTCGTGCCTGATGCAACTGGTTGAACAAAGTTGGAGGGTAATTTCAATTTGTGGGCGAGTGCCCAGGAACGGTGCTGGCTGATGTGTTCGGTTGATTGACCCTAGGTAATTACTTATTTATTAATACTGCTCCAAATCCCAAGATTCTTGCGATCCCTGTAAGTAAATTTAAACAAATTGAATGTCTCGACGCGCAGACGTTAGCTACTGGACTAAAACGTGTGAGTTTCAGCAAGAGATGAACAGCATGCATCTGTTCATGAGGAGTTTGTGCATTGGTTGTCCCATCCACCAATTTGGACGTAGGCTCAGAAATATCGAGCCGTTTAATTCGGGTCTATGGGAAATTTGGAATTTATTAATGCCGCACTGATACTCCGAGGACTGCAGCATTTCTTTAATAGGCAGACTTGAATCATGTACACAATGCCTCGAGGAATCTCGGATCGCATAGAACTTTCAATAGTGTATGTGAATCCGATCGCGAATCATTCAAAGCAGTTTTTGAATCTTCCACATGTTGAACGATATGGGCGATTTACCCCATCTCCCCTGCAGAGTGCACTACTATTTGGTTCGCGGAACGGTTGTATTGGGGGCCAGAAAAAAGTGTTCAAGAACGGCAGTTCATCCACTCAAGAAAAAGAAGCTCATGTCGCTCGGCGCTCTCGCGCGACGTATTCTGCGTCAGCAGATTTATTGCCGGTGTTTAGTCGACCGTCCAGACAGGTTGAGATATCCGGTGGCAGTCGTATGCCCGAGTGAAACGGGAAGCAGAACGGCCACCTCTACGGGCGTATATATGTAATATGTCCACTGCAGACCGCGATTGCCAGTCCAGACAAAGTACAAATCTTGTTCTCATCCTGGACAAATCGTCTTGTCCATTCTAGAGTAGCACAGCACCTGCGCTCATCTGTGTGGGTCCGCGTAGGTCCCGGATCCCAACACACCGTTCCTCGTGCTGGTCGTATGATGCGTTACTTGACGGTGCACGGCCCCAGGCACTAAATAATTCATCTTATCCTAATCATTCCCGGGTGTGGCGCATCCAGCAACTTGTACTATCGGTCGCAGCGATCTTTAGCACGTCACAGATGGACAGACAGTGGTAAGTATCATCTGTCTGAGATTCGAACCAAGCAACAGCGGCCAATCAGTCCCCATCGGGCCTAATGAGCGCGATGTTGCGCGCTTACCTCAATGTCGCGATGTCGTGATACCGCTGGCTCGTGATTCTCAGACTACAGTGAATTTCGGAATTCTGAAAAATCTAGACCCACGAGAAAATCACGGAGGTGGCGCTCAGGTATGTAATTTGAATCCGCGATGGCAATGGATGAGTCTCGAGCCCTCCACATCAGGAACATTGGGATGATAATATTTGTACGGGAGGGTTTGTGGCGCCGGGGCGTGATGCAAGGGTCGGCGTCGCTCGGGGGGATTGACGGAGGAGCGCCGCCTGCCTTGAGGCAAGGATAACACGCTATGTAGCCGGTCAATGTGGTGGAGCAAGGTGGTTCGGAGTAGGTGTGAAATGCATTCAAGAATGATGGCCATGCGAAGCGAGGTCTGATCAAAGCTCGGGGAACAATAACGAACAAAATAAGCAATGTAGACAATAACTGAATTAAAGTGGTGAGTCGCCAATCACGATGGAATAGGCAGTAGTATGGAAGTATCGTAATTTTTGGCCAAGAATTTTGCCCAGATGACAGGGAAATCAGGGTGGACGAGTTCAGGAAAATGGAGATGGGATCGGGTCAAAATCAGGTCTTCTCTTACTCGTAGTGTTCACTCGTGTGGAAAATGCTCTGCCAGTGAGATCACGAAGGCTGAATCAATTCAATCTCCGCTCGGTGATCTCCGTTCCGGACCGTCGCTCTTTGCTTCCTCTCATTCGCATCTCCGGCCTGCCCAACATGATCAGGCTCGGTACTTTCGTCATCGACACCTAGGAACCGTATGTAAACGCAGAGTCACTGCAAACGCAGATTCACTGCTCCTCATCAAACGATCTGCCAGCAGAGCACTCGAGGCTAGATTTGCGCTGGCGACGCTATCTCAGCCGCGGCGGGTATCCGTTAAATCTTCCGATCTCTCTCGATTTCGAGATCCTATCGCTATGGAAGAGCCCGGACTACGAATCGCCACGTCGACTGGACTATGTGACCAAGAAACTTCTTGATATACGGGTGCATAGCATGCTAACCGTTTTACGAGGCTTGGGACTTTCCACCCGCTTTGGGCTTACATTGCTTGGGATCCGTTCATCCAGGTGGACTTGTGATACCTCGCGGCACGAAGATCTTCATCTGTGGGGGGTCCCCGCCGCCGGCTATGAGTGCAACGCAACCCCGATAAATACTGCAATCTGTCTCAGGCAACCATTATTAGTTCGACGACCTCCAAGCCACGGATATGTGCTGGCAGTCCTCAGTCTGAGACCGTCTGGCTGGTGGAACTCGAGGCAGCCCCCAGTCATCCGTCCGATCACCAAATCCCATCGATACTGATACCATCCGCCTCGAGGTCTCGAGAAGTATGTGCCCGACGATTCACGGGAAACCCGCATATTAGGCGGCCTTCTTCCACTCTCGTTCACGTCTCGTCTAGTGTGTGGCGCTAGCGCCCAAACCGTTCGACGGCCTAATATTTCAACTGCCTCGGCAAAAAGGGCCGATCTTGTGTCCCTCATGGCGCATCCCGGACTAGATCCTTGTGTCCACGCAGCATCTCCCGGATCCCGATGCCTGCTTCCTCCAATTTCGTTTCTTCGTTGCGTCTGATTGATGTCCAAAGGCGGCGACACGTATCGCGAAGCTGCGTTCCCAATAACGAGTCGCTGGGCTACATTGTCTTTCGTCCATACGGCTACTACGCAGCTGTACCGTCCGTTCTTGCGTTCAAACACTCGGACAACCCTCATCTTTCACTCACGCCATGTGTCTCACTTGCTTCCTACTTCTGCGCCTCGAGCTACATCCCTTGGCATCAATGATGCGATGGCAGCCTGCAGCCAGATGCGTGGCCGGAAAGTCGCGCTCCGCCTCGATCCGGTGCCCATTCGATAGATATACTTAGAAGCTGAGTGGATCAAGCATGCTGCCAAAAAGCCCCAGCATATGTATAGCAGTCCGATGTACCTGGGCAACTCTGAGTCGGGCTATAACCCCGGTTTAACGCAAGGGCTGACCGTGCGAGGATGAAGAAGATGCACGCCGGGGACGGTTTCAGCAGAGATTTTGGCGCCTGTACAGGCTTATTTCACTAAGTGAAATGGGTTAGCCTGTACACCCAAGTAGTACGCGAAGATCGTTCCGCGCACCTGGGGATGGAAATCGGTGAGTCGATGGCCGCGGAGGATGGATAAAGTAGCACCAGCTCGAGGCGTGCCTACGAACGTAGCCATTGGATGCTCAAAATAGGGTGAGAGGGCCCATTTCCTGCACAGTCAGTAATCCCCAGCGTATGTATACCAGTACATGCCGGATGTGGAGGCGACTCACAAGCTGGGACATGTAGGGGAGTTTTTTTTACGACCAAGCCCCTAAGGATTTTAATGTAGTCACGACCTAAGGTCTCGGCTTGGCCTCGCGCTTCATCAGGGGCATCGGAAGTAATTCCGCTTCTCCGTAAGCCCTGTTGGTATGTCGAAAAAGGAGTACACTGACACGGAGAGTGATGTGTTCCTGGAGGTCGAGAACAGGAGGCCTGATCCAGATTCAACTGCTCTTTCTGATTGTTCGATTCGGGTTGCGTATTCAGAAGAGCGTTCGCGGTACTACATTCATGCGCTGCGTAAACTTTGAACTCTCTCTGGGGTGCATGTTCTTATACGTGCCCGAGGGAGTTGATGTCCAGGTCTTATAAAATAATGCTAAGGCGACTTGGATCTCAGGAGAAAATACAGCGCGCACTTCAGACCTCTGGAAGGGGTGGAGTGCATTGGAGCCCGGTGAAACAGTACCCTCGGCGTTCAGCATCCAAGACTGGCTTGGCAGCGCGGGACGTCCTCCTGTCGATGTCACGAAAAAGGGACTCGGTCGAGGCCGCGGAGACACGCTGTATGACACTGAAACCCGTAAGCACGACCTGGTCGCCATAATCCAATAATGTATTCTTATCCCGTTCCCAGCCATTGACAATTTGGGTTCATAGACTGAAAGAAATAAAAGCATCCACGTAAACCTATTCGACCCCTCTTACGATTACAGCTTCCGGACAAGGCATTGATCGGTATCGCTCACTCCTGAGCCAGACAGGCACGACTCCCTCTAGTCAGGATTACCGTATATATATTACCCCCTTCATGCTTTCGCGCATCCAGTCCCTCCAAATGAGCTCGGCCTGCGACGCAAATCTCACCGCGGTGGCACTTTCTTTTAAACATAATGCAAGTGGACGCCTTGGTCCTTGGAACATGGGCGCAATGTTTGCTTGGCTGTGCGTCGCTGCATAGATCCTAACCCTTCTGATTCTTACCTCATTTCAGACTGCAAGGAATCCTGTTATCCCAGGCGTCGTTTTATTTCAGCACATACAAGAACGACTCGGGCCTCACCCGCGTATTCATCAGCTTAGTCGCTGTTCTGAATGTGTAAGCCCTTTTCTTCTAGCCATCGCAGTTCACTGAGTTCCTGTGATTCAGATTTAAATCCGTCATGTGTGGTTCAACGCTCTGGGTCCGTTCAGTAGATAAGTTCGGGGACTGGAATGGGATTACGCACGGTGTGTGGAATTTTAATCATCATTCTTTGTCCATCCTGCTCATTTTATTATACCAGGTTATTGGCCTCAGCGTACTCAAGTATTAGTGGTACGTACCAAGTTTGATCGCCGCCGACCGCGTCTGATCCTTATGGCGCAGTCGGAGCTCATATGCTTCACGGTCCACATTTATTTTATCCTGCGCGTCTTCCGGCTTACCAAGCGCAACTGGTACCTTCTTGCATTCCTATCCTGCTGCGCGTCGCTCGGGATTTCAGGAGGAATACTATTTGTGAGTTCTCTTCTTTTGTCAAATGTGTCGCAGGACCGACGCGTAAATTCTCACAGACTAAGCTCATTTATCAACCGGTGGGTTCCCTCTATCATGCCTCGTATTTCGGATAGCCACCCATAGCTGCATCTTGATGCAGACCGATGGAACGCACGTTATTCGGTTCGGCACCGCTATGGTGAGGCCTAATCAATGTCTGCACTATCCATCTGACTAACGCGATGCCTCACAGATAATAATGCTCGTCGGGCTCTTATGTACGCAGAACTTGCCTTCTATGTCGTCTGACTTATAGATTTAAATCTTCAACTCCAGCGTGCGATGTCACAATCACCGGAACTAGTACGACTATTCGAGTTCTATTGCGCATATATTCACAAATCCCCATTCTAGTGTTCTTCTGCCTGCTCAAATCCAAAACGGGATTCAACAGCACGGACTCGCTCATCAATCGCATCGTGCGACTGACATGGATGACGGCGTTCCCGCCAACCCTGTGCGCAGTGCTCAACCTTGCTTTTTACATTGCGGTCCCTAACTCGGACACGTTCGTCGCGTAAGAGTGGCTCACCGCGTTCATCTCTACTCCGAGCTGATCCCTTGTTCGGCCTAGATTCAACATCGTGCTCTCCTACTTGTCCTCCATCTCGATGATGTACACGGTATGTTCCTCGCTCTCCGTGTCATGTAGTGACTAACCCCACATCCCTAGATCAACTCGTAAGTGCTGGGGACATCTTTCGAGCATCTTGCCGAGCACCTAATCCCATTACAGCCGCAAAATTACCCAGTCAGGGATCATCAACGGCTCCAGCGGAAACACCACATCGCGCACGAATGTCTTCACATGGTCGGGAGCGCGCAACGTGTGTCGCCTTGCTAAATCCTTGCCGTTGGTTGACGGCTCACCTTATAGCGTGCACCAGTCGGCGAAGAAATCGCCCTTGGTACGCGCTCCGACGCGCGCATCCGGGTGCAGACTGATGTACACACGACTATCGATCCGCGGGACGTTACAGTGAGCCTTTCGTGTTAGTGGAGAGACTGCAATGCTGAGGGGACCGCCTTGCAGATTGACATCTCCGATGACACACAATCATTCCCATACGGTGACGGGAAGAAGAAAGACATCGGGCTTTGATGGAATGTGTTCATCACTTTCAGTCTTTCCTTGTCCCGACGACTGTCCTTCGTTTGGGATTCTGGTATATGTAGTCTGCTGCCAATCTTATCTCATTATCCAACTTCTCAAAAGCCGGGAGATTTATGGACTTTTATTTTTACGGTTGTCTGCAACGGGTACCCCCATCAATTGAACCAATCTTGCTTTCGATTCTTAGACAATCAATATTTAAAGTGTCTATGCCTAGACTTGGAGACGACGCAGCGTGGTCAACGCTGTCATCACCCGTTCGTCCATGGTTAGCAGTCTCCTACTTGGGAAGTACCGTAAATTCCAGATGACTACCAAAATCAAGTTGGTTGCCCTTGGATGGACTGTAGCAGTTGAGCCTTGGTCGAGACAATTGAATCTCCGCTCGATGATCTCCGCTCCCGGCCCGTCGGCTCCCTCTAATACGCGGTGCGGACAAGTCGGCCGATCGGCACTGGTCGGCACTGGCCTTAGTGCCAGTCCATTGGACCCCGATGGAAACCAGTGGTTTCCAGTGTGCCTCCCCATCCCTACTGGAACCCATTGAACCTCATTGACCCCTTCGACTAGATTTCCATTGACTTGTGATGTTTTCCTGCGAATACTACCAGACTGTAACCACCCGAGAGCCACCAATTGTCGCTGGATTCCATTGGATTCCACTGGCTTGTTATGGCTTTAAATTGCCCGTAGTATTCCTTGTAATAACTTTGCGGCTTCAAATGAAGTATCCTGGCTGACAAGTAAATCAAACAGACGAATGGAAAGATACCTCCTGCCCTTAACTGCAGTAAAAAGGTATAAGTCAGTCGAGCTACTTGAACTGACCCATTAGATATTCCTTGTACACAGTTTTCTCCTGAGATTCATTGCAGTATCTACCGCTCTGTCCCAGATTGCCAACTGCAAAGGAGCAGTACGTATATAGAACAACTCGTTCTAACTTGAAACGCGAGAGATGAACCAATCATTGTGCTTGGCATTGTAAAGTAGTTAAATGATGACCCGTACCTTTGTAAGTGAAGCCTTTCATTCACTAGGTCAACGAAGAGTTCAATCTTACAAAGTTCAACTAAATTCAACTAGCATTTGGAAGTTGCAATATTGATCTGAGCTTTCCCGGGGAACCTGAAGGCACATACCAACATTATTATAATATCATCGGCGTTCTCCACTGGATTCTGCTGGAATTCGGTGGCCAGTTGGGCTGGTGATCCGGTGAATGCCGCTGTGATTGGCGGATCCCGATGTCTCCGTTGGCACACAACACCATACAGCGTCCGGCGACTCAGATGGCCACCGATAATCACTGGCGGCCACCGGCGGCCACCAGCGAACTTTCCAGCGGCGGGTATATTACTAGGACGCATCAATAATTCGCGGGGATCTTACGGATACGTCCCTAGGTCATCCCGGAGGGCGCTCGAAGATTGCCAAAGCTGTAACGCGTGACCCACGAGTAGCGGTCCCAGCCACTGGCAGTGGACTCAGCTGTAACCAACTATCGACTTCAATGCCATGGTAGATTCCCGCTGGTGCTGGCTTAGCAGCAGCGGCAGGTACTGTATGGGCTAAATCCTTGGATCTCTCGCTGTCGACCCCTTCCCACTCGTTTCACAAAACTTAACTGCGGATCGCCACGTCGACTAGACTGCGAAGAAAATACACCAAACATCTTGATCTGCCCGAGTGCCTACTTGTCCAAGGCACCAAAGAAGTTGAAAGAACTGCTATCGAGTTTCTATGATGGGACTCAGGCACGCCAAAGAACGTCCACCTGCTGTCGGGGCAAGTGACGAACGAGCCAACTGCGTTTAGAATAGGGAAATGCAACAAACATAAGTGGTATGTATCAATGCCTACGTCAATGCAATCTTCTGATCAGTCCGAAAAACTCTATGCCCCCCGTCGACGCTCGGGCCCTCCGAGCGCAGCGTCTCCGTCGTCATCTCGACCTTGATCATCTCGATCTCAGCGGCGGACTGGCTCCCGTCGCCGGCGTGCGACTCTGTCCCCCCTGGGCCGCCGAAGGAGTGGATCGGCAGGGGTACCGGGGGCCGAACGGTGCGCTTCCAGGTGGAGAGGCTACGCGAGCGGTTGCGCGCGCCCGAGAGGGAGCGCGAGCGTGAATCTTGCTGCGAGGACTGGATGCTGGAGGTGCGCTCCGAGAGGGAGGTGACTGATGTTGATGTTAAAATTAAGAATTGAGATGTGTAAAGGGAAGGAGGACGCACTGATTCGCTGCGCGAGGATGGCGGTGACGACGGCCTGCAAGGTGAGCATCGTGCCTTGCTTCGACGTGTCCTGGATACATGAATAACGATTTTAGTTATGCGACATGTTGAATCTTGAGACATAGGGGGGACGCACGCTGCTTAGCAAAAACGACAAGTTCAAGGTCTGAGCCACGACGGCAACGATGAAGTATCCCAGGCCGCTGGAAGGGGTGACATCATTGAGTGTGTATTTATTACCCCGGGGTCAATGCAACTTACTCAGCGAGCAGGATCCCGGAGACATGGCTGGAACCGTTGACGTTAGCGTTGGGCAGTTATTGCAAGGAAAGCAGATTCACCCCATGCCGTTACGAACATTCCTAATCAACGGAATAGATCCCAGGATGCAGGCAAGGGTGTCGAAGATCTAGCAACAGTTCAGCATCGCAGAATGCAGACCGACCGCCTTACCAAGTTCACCAGCGCGAAGGTCCACTTGTAAGAGAGCGGGCCTCCGCCTCGGGACACCGCCGTACATCCGCCGTCGACGACCACGGGCACTTGGCTGAGTCCCGGAGCGTAGGAGAACACGGTGACGGGAATCAGGACCAGTGTCATACTCATCCAGATATACTGCAAACGAAGCATTTACTGCTAGCATATGAATCAGAGAACAATCATATGCACCTTATTCTTCCCCCAAATAGCCCAGGTACGCCATATAAACACAACGCCCGAGATGGAACTGACTGCACTACGGAGCACACTCCCGCTGGCACGGATGCGACGCGTTATAGCATTATCGCGAGCGTTGAGATTAACAGCCGACTCACACCGGCGCGACGCGTCCACACGTTGCGTCTGTCCATCCCGTGCCGAAGAAGACGTACGAGACCCAGCATATGTACAGCAGGCCGACGTACCTGGAGGACTGTCAGTCGGGCTATCACGCCGGTTTAACGAGAGGGCTGGCCGTGCAAGGATGAAGAAGATGCACGCCGGAGACAGTTGAAGCAACGATTTTTGGCGCCTATACAGGCGTATTTCGCTGAATGAAATGGGTCAGCCTGTGCACTCAAGTAAGCGCGAAATTCGTTCCGCGCACCTGGGTATGGTTATGATAAAGTCATACACCAGAACAGACAAACTGGTGATTCGCACAGCGGCCTAGGAATCGGTCAGTCGACCAAGTAGGATAGATGGAGTAACACCAACTTGGGGCGTGCCTACGAACGTCGCCATTTGACGCGCAAAGGAGGGTGAGAGGGACGATTTCCTGCACAGTCAGTAGTATATAAGCAAATGAAATACCCGGACTGTGGGGGCGAATCACAGGCCATCATGTCAGGATGCAGATGGACAAGCGTTATTAGGGGTGTTGGGATGGCAAAAGAGGAGTACACTGACATTGAAATATTGACCCCTGGCGGGCGCCGCCGCCGCCGCCGCCTGGCGCTCGCGCGCCGTGTGTCTACAGTATAGAGGCTCGTGTATGTAAGTACGGTACCCCTATGTTCCTCAATGGGATAATATATCCTCCTCCTCCTCCTGGCCCACAGTCTTTAGAATGACGGAATGACGCAACGAATCATTTATTAGTGGAGCCAGTCAGGAAGAAGAAGCAAGGAATCATGATCAGCGGTTCTACAGAGCCAGGGGACGAGTTTTCGTGGTCATGAGGGAACCAAGGCACCCGAAAGGACCGAGCTATCTTGTTCAAATAATGCAGCGAAATTCAACAGTGGGCAAGGTCTATGAGCCGGGACGAGAAGAATCCAGTTAACGTTGGACCAAAAGACTTGAGCTTGAGGTTAACCTCAAGGGGAACGAAGAAATTCCCTGCATCGATCCTGACAGTAATTAATATCCTTGAAGCCAATACTCCCCGAAGATCTGAACGACATGTGGAGGTGGCAGTATCGATCTGTCTCCAGTGGCGTTCACAAGCGTGAGACAGCTTCCAGCTAGTGTTGTCAGGGTCTACCCGAAGTCGGGCCCAAGGAGGACTCAGGGTCGGGCTCAGAAATTCGCCAGGCACCGCGACCCTGGGCTTGGGCCCGGGTCTTTGCATCCACTGAACTCCTTGAATATGGGTGATTATATAGTGAGCTGTGAACATTTCTCGACATAGTTGAGTTTGTTCTTCCTGCTTTCGTCCACTTCCATGCATTCTCCCTGGAAGTTGGGTAGGTGGTATGGAAAATCCCGGTGCTTTGATGGACCTCCAGATTTATTCAACACCTTCTAGGGAGTGATGAAAGACACAGGAACATATTGTAGGGCTTATGGGAGTTCATATTATAGTTATTGTCCTCTTATATCGCTTAGAAATTTACCTTACATGAGTGGAAAGGAAAATCCAACCAACCCCGGGCCTGGGCCCGACCCTGGAGGTAGGGTCGGGCTCGGAATATTCTCAAGCCCAAGCCCTTCCCTTCCCGACCCAAGCCCGACCCGACCCTGACAACACTATAAGTTCCAGCTCTAAATTTATTGGTGGGCTCGCTTTTAGGACGGACTTACCGAGTACACCATAGTCGCTGTTGAACTCAACCTGGACCGGCACTGTGAGCAAGGACTATGAATTCGAACGTCAACGCATATTAGTGGAGGTGAATTGCGATTGCCGCTTTACCGTGGAAAGGCAGGCAATGCTACGCCCAGATACAGGTTGGCACATTTAACAGCTGCAACGTTTCTGTTCCTGACTATTCGCGGATTGCTGTTCCAAGGTTCCATCAGCAAAGAGGGTTTATTAAGTTGACTCAATCTCCGCTCGGTGATCCCCTGCCGGCTTGATCCTTCTTGCTCCCTCCGTCATTTCGTTTGCCGCTCATCATCCTATCTGGAGTTGATCTGGAGCGAGGCCTCCTTGTTGGAGGAGGCTTGCCTGTTCCTCGCTGTTCCTTCGCGCCTTCACCGGTCATCAAGAGATCGAAGTTCAAACCCACTCTAGTAGATTCGCTGGCGCTCAGACTCCAAGTCACCGGGACGATATCTCTTGTGTCGACCTCTTCTACGTCTGGGTCTGCAGTGGTCGTTTCGTCAAAAAAAAAAAAAAGGCTGCGCACTGCCAGGTCGACTCTGCTCTGTACATAAAGCCAGGAATGGATCTGGAGGTCGGTCGAGCAGCGCGTCGACGCTAAGGTGCCCGGGCTGGTCCGGTTTTGGAAGCCGTGGACTCGTCTGTCGCTTAGGGCTTGGACTTGATATTTATCCAGTTGAATTTCTGATATCCCCGGTATTTCTCGGCATCCCGTCTCGCCGGCCTCTGGGTGTTGCTATGCTACCTCTGACAAGGTCCAAACGCCATTGTTGCGACATCTAAATCAGTGATACAGTAACTGATACTGACTGGTGGCAATTTGCCCTCCAAGGCCTCAAAGGCCTCAACTCTCGTATGCCTACTGCTCGCGCCCAGCAAATGTGATCTCGGCACCCCTCCCGCATCCTCCTTGATAAAATACATCAACCCCTGGTATCTTGTGGCGCAACGATTCCGGGAACTTATGGAATGATTGTGGAATGCCTCCCGCGATTTCTGATCGCGTTCCTGTCGGTCCTGGGAAACTGTCGACAGCTGCCCTCCACCGGGTCTTATCCACAATAGAGATCTACCGCCTCCGATACCTAGTCGCCTCCCATTTCCGAGTCTACGTTCGAGCACCCCGACAGCGGTGTTAGCGGACAGGATGGCGCTCTGCGGACCTGCCATTCCCTCGACGTCCGCACGTAGAATATTCACTCGGCTCTGCAGTGCGCCTCAGCACATCCCGAGGTCTAGACCGTTTGGCATCAATCGGACCCCAATCAGCCATCCCCCTTCCGGCATAGCTGGCTGTCGGTCTTTTCTATTATCTGAGCCGCTGTTGATTCCCCTGGGTCTCTTCGAGTTTTGATTTCCATTCAATTACTTATCGCGCAATATTTGACCAGAGTTCTTCCCGGTAAATCGAAGTTCTATGAACCGTCTTATATTGATTATTCACTCTGAGTCCGAGTCTTAGGCCTTGAGCCTTTGGTTAGAGACCTCCGGGCGGCCGTGATCGGAAGAACGCCTCATGCCGCCAGCACAGGCAACGGCAATCTCAGTTGGTGAGTATTTTCTAACGCACGTGGAGGTGTGCGCTTGCAGAGACAGGAATATCGATTGATCCATGAAAGCAGGTTTTGAGCCAATAACATGCGCGCGGCCGCTCTCCCATTAGTCAATTGCCCCAAAATACTCGCGAATCTTCGCTGTGCACAATAATGCAACCCCATCTTTTACGGCCGCAACCCCATTTAATTTCTCTCCCATTTAGCCTGTCTGCCCGGCGCGATGGCACAATGGCAGGCCACGTCCAGCCTTCAGGTATGCTTCGCTGAGATAAATGCACTCGATACGACGCCCGTCCGTCATAGGATTTTACTGTGGACATCCGGTGGCCTATTCCTTGCCTGGCAGGTAGCCAGCGGGACCTGATCCGCGCTGTCGATGGGTCTTTGTGGGATGGTGGGAAGCTGTAAAGTTGATCGGGACTGGCTTAAAAGCAAGCAGTTGATACGACGTTCTGGTTTTGCCCCCAGTACTTATGCACCGCTGCCTCGAGATCTCGGAGGTCCTTTGCGCCATATTCGACCAGACGAACGTACCAACGCTCGCATCACTCGCACGGACGTGCCACACGCTGCGCGAGCCCGCCCTCGATGGTCTCTGGCGCTCACAAACAAGTCTAGTGCCACTGCTGAAGTGTTTGCCAGCACACATATGGCAGGAACTTGTGGAGGACAAGCGGCAGGTCCTTGTGAGTGCTCTTTACTCCAGTCCAACAGTTTCTGAGTGTAGAGCTGCATCTGCTTAGCGCATTCTTAATCCTATTACGCCGGAGGACTGGAACCGAGTGCGGATATACAATTACCGCGTGAAAGAGCTCGCGATCGAAACTGCCGAGCTGGATGCGGATTTCTTCCGAACACTCGCCTGCGCCGCACCAGATTCGTTTCTTTTCCCGAACCTCCGCATACTGTCGTGGACTGTCGAGGACGATGGCTTCTTCCCCTTCTGCCGCCCGTTCCTCCCCCCAACACTCAACAGCATCACACTTATCCTGCAGGACTCCGCGTCCGATCTATCCATGCTCTCCACGCTCCGAGTTTCCCACCCGAACCTGACAGAGGTACACCTGCATGTGCCAGAATCTCCCGTCAGCGTCAGCGTCATCTCCAACGCCCTGTGCGCCTGGAATTGCCTCACAAAATTGACCGTCGCAACGCTCGATGCAAACGCCCTCGTCCACATCGCCAGCCTGCCACAGCTGACACACCTCGAACTAAACAGATATGTACCCCCGATCAGCGCAGAGCGTCTCTGTGCACTTATGCCAGCACAAGCCTTTCCCGCCTTACAACATTTGGACATTGGGTCGGACAGCCTCCAATCGGCCTTTGCGCTCATCGCGCACGTATCCTCCCCCCGGCTCCGCGCACTGCACATTAACAACCGACAAGCCGCTCCCGCCGCGGCATGGGAGGCGTCGCTCCGCCTCCTCACCCGCCTCCCATCCCGTCCGCATCTCACGTCGCTATCTCTGTGGCAGCCGTCCATGGCTGAGAACAGTCCGCCCGTCCCGCCACCGCCGCCGACAAATTTATCCTCAACCCGCCCGCCCTCCGCCCCCTGCTGCTTCTCCGCCGCCTTTCTACCGTGCGCCTACAACCCCACTCGGCATCGATCTCGACGATGCGGCGCTAGAGGAGATGAGCGGGGCGTGGCCTCGCCTCGAGCGCTTGGCACTTCGCGCGCCGCCCCCGCCCCGCACCCCGCGCACGACTCTCCGGGCAGTCGCCCACCTCGCGGAACACTGTCCTCACCTCTGCTCAGTGCAAATGGCGTTGGACACAAGCGCGCCCCCGCGCGTGTCGCGCCTTCGCACGACGCGCTCAGCGCATGCGCTGGTACAGCTGAACCCGGGGGATTCGCCTGTGGGCGATCCCGCACGCGTGGCTGCCTTTCTCTCGGGCGTGTTTGCCCAGCGCATCTCGTTTGGGAAGCGCACGGAGGGCGACCCGTGGGCGGAGGTAGCACGTCTTTTCCGCGTGTTTCGTGGGGTTCGCATAGAGGAGGCGCGATTTTGGAAAGGGGAGCGGTCGGATGAGGATGAGGATGAGGGGCGTAATGAGGATTGGAGGAGGAGCAGTGGCAGCGAGAATTCGTACGACGACGACGGAAGCTCCGACGACGAGTGAGTATAGACTCTTCTCTTTCGGCTGCCTTATCCCATGTGCACCCGCCTTGAGATGGGCTGGGTAGTTCGCCAGCGGATGGGCCTGGTTGGGAATAGCGCGTTGATTGGAGTGAGCAATTGCCTTCCATCTCCTCTATTATGAATTAACGATTTCAGCGCTGGCAATTGCCCACAGATCTTCGCTTTCCTTCCTGGCGTAGCATTTGTCGACCCTCATTCTGGCACAGCTACTCCCATCGCATACGTCTGTCGTTCTCGTCGTTGATAGCTTACGCCCGCCACCGAGCTCAATTTTTACAATGATGGTACATACGAGGAGGGCCACATGGTCTGGCGCAAGACAATATTAGCCGTAGTTTCAAGCGGTTACATTGTTAAGTCAGAGAGGACTCTATTCGCACATCTTCTAACCGAAGAAGAAGTTGTTTACCGCTGGTACAGGAACTCGTGGACACTGATCAGCGTCCGTAGGCGATATGGCCCGGTTGACAGCTTGACATTGAAGACTCGATTCCCGCATCGTGGATAGTAGCATGAGTCAGAAGGCATCTCGCAATTCCAATTAACCGCGCATTTCAATGTTTGGGTTTTCAACTTGAAGTCAGGCACGTGAGTATACGCGTCTAGAGCCATCAGCCAAATACTACATAACGGGAACGCCCTTAATGGGATTGGTTGTTATTTCTTTCTCAGCAGGCAATTACGCAGCGGAATGCAAGCGGCCAATTAATCTACGTGCAAACCCACAGCAATTCCCGCAACTGGCCGCGCTTGGGCCGCACACCTAATTTATCCTCCATGCGGAAAGGGCCAAAGATAGGAGAACATCACCAGCTGGTTAGGCAGCATGCGCAAAGCCGCAAGCAAGGTGGCAGAAGATTCTGACGTGGAAACAGCACGCAGACAAGAAGTAATTTGGAAGTAATGAACTCGAAAACAATCCCTGAATCAATCCGCTTTCAATTGCAGTGTTCCATAAGTTTGCGAGACGCAGGAGAAAATACTGGGGATAATACCAATCTACTCAAATCGTTGTGCCTGCGGTCTCTCAGTGAAAGCAGATAAAGACAAGATGATGAGCTGGAAGAGACCAGGCAAAAACCGCTGTCTGTGATGAGTCGGCACCGATTCGGCATTGACACAAGTCACGTGACGAGCTTTGTCTTGGACTTTCAAGTCACTCTGTTAGAGTGAGGGTTTCTTCGAGGCCACGCGGGAACTAGTAGAAGACCCTGGCAAACGCGCAGGGGATTTATTCAAGAAGGTACAACTTTATACGAGAAGAGTGGGACTCGGAACAGTGACTCACCATCGGCAAACGAGTCACTAATGATCTGCGGGCCGCTGGCGCCATCATATCAGTAATGATCGGCAACTCCCGGCAGTTTCGCTGGGGAAGAGTTCCGCCGGACCCCTTGCCGTTGGCACGGGGCACATTCGCTGGCGCGATGCCTTTCCGCTGCTGGCTTTTTCCGCTGGCACGGGGCCTTTTTTATTTTATTTTATCTTTTTTGGTGGGCTAATTATGTGTCTTACTTAATATCTTACGCGGGGGAGACCCCCGCGGACGCCCCTTGGCGCTCGCCGCTGGGCCCACTGCGTGGTGCATATCGCTCGCCGCAGGCCCACCGCGTGGTGCCGTGCTCCGGCACCCCATCAGCGGAGCTTAAACTACTGATCCCCGAGTGCCATTTCTTATCCTTCCTTGGCGCCGAGTCCCGCTAATGATCCTCGCTTAGAGCTAGCCGAGAGGTCTAAGCGAGTCCCACTCTTCTCGTCAGTACTCCAACTTAAATGCTAAGGACGGGGTAAGAACAGCACCGAGAAAAGTCCGGAAATAAATAGCGCCGAGTCGGGGATGTAGAAGGAATGATAACCGGAGCCGAGAGTCCGAGTACGAGACAGGAAGAAGGAAGACCGGAAATGAAAAGCGTGTGGGTGCGTCGGTGTGGTGGGAAGGCGCGAGCACGTGCACTTGTATACATTCCAACACACTCGTTATCAGAATCATAGCCCTCGCCCAGTCCTCCCGTATCCGGTTCTTTCAACGGCGACGTCAATGAAACATTGCCTAACCTGCGCAGTTTCGAGTGGCGAGGTTAAAATCTTGTGAAATCGATCGCATGAATGTCCGAAGGGTACGTACGTAGACCGGTAACCGATCTCTCATATGAAGACAAATCGTTCATAGAGAGACCGGTCGATCTGGGTTTAAATTTAGAGGAGGCCCGATTAGTCACGTGTTGGTCACTTCAAAAGCAGCGTGGATTGAGCCTATCATCGAACAGAGGGTTAAAACACGCACAGAGCATGATGGTACTTGTAGTTTGGAACTATTCGGACTGATCGGGCACCGGGAGATTTTTTTTGGACCAGTTTCGGTGGTGAAACGAGCATTTTGACGGTTCAGGCTGAATTGGATGTATTTTGTCGAAAGGTGTCCAGTTTCTTTTCGTTAAAAAGCTGGAAACACATTGTAAGGTATCATATATGCTTCTGGTAGCTTTATCTACCATTCATACTCTCAGGAATCGCTGTCATTGAGCAAGTCGTGCGATGCACGTGACGAACACATGATCTGATCGGGCCTCCTCTAAATTTAAACCAGATCGACCGGTCTCTCTATGAACGATTGGCTTCATACGAGAGATCGGTTACCGGTCTAGTACGTACGCACTTTGTCTCAATGATTAGTGACTGAACGCTCGAAAATGAGCGAAGTGAGAGTATAGATCCACCTGTGAATCTAGCAACTCTAGCTGCCTGGAGAAACGACCCACTTTCCGTCGCCGAAACTCTCCTCGCTCGGTCGTGGCTCCTCGATGAAAAAGAGGAGCTATTGCGAGTAGATAAAGACATCCAGTGCCTCGAGGCACGTCGCATAGCACTCCTTGCGCGTTTAAGCATCTGCAAGTGGCATTGGCCCTCCACAAAACTCTCCCCACTGAACTCCTTTGCGAAATTTTCGACCATTGCACATTCGATGACTCGTAGCATTCCCGCGATTCCTTCTCCCAAACATACGCCGGCGTCTATGTCGAATCTGTTCACGCTGGAGATCGGTCGCACTTGGAACGACCAAGCAGTGGAGTAATGTACGAATTACTTTTCAGTGCGGCAGAACCACCCCCGTCCACGCGAACCGACTGTGCTCATCCCGATGCTGCAGGTACGCCAGCGGAGCCCGAACCACGGGACGATCTCAGAATTCGGGCTCGCCCGCCCGCTCCGGAGACTGACGCCCGACGAGATCGACTCAGGAACAGGGCTGATGATGAGGGGCGTCGTGGGATCAAGCCTCTAACTGTCCCCTGCGGTTCGGTATGCACTATTTAACACGTAATTCTCGGACTAACGAGAGAACAGATAGAGGAATCTGTTCGTGGCAATTGTCGAGATGGTACGGAGCCCTTCACTCGCTGATCGTAATTCTACAACTCTGAAGCATATGTTTGATTCAATTGATCTTTGTTACTGCGCTTTTAATCCTACAAATTCTGCTCTTGCAGCTGTGTACGATTGTAACAGGCGGACATCCTCCGAGTTTTCAGTGATACTAGACTAACAATAGCTGCCCAAATTACCTAGGCCATTATTCCTCTTAGGTTTCGTGCCTTCCCCCGCTTCCAACGCGGAATCGATCCAGCATTGATCTTCCTGTCCAAGATATCGTACAGCCCCCGGCTCCCGAAGTTTTTCCGCCCCGGTATACTGCAGTAGCCTGCCCCCGTATCCCCCCGTTGCTATGAGGTACTAATATGTGTCGTTATGTCTTGACAGATTGGAGCAGGCCTGGACTCCCACTTCCCAGCGCGGTTAGTACAAGGCAAACCTTATTTCCAGACCGTCCAAACCCAGTTCAAATCACGCGGGTTAACTCTTGACCAGAGAGTTCGAATATTCGCAGCCATAGGAGTGCGGTGCATTTATGTCTCCCTCCTCTGTAGTCGTTTTTTTCTATGAATCTTCCAAACTAGACTTCCATTCCGCCTCGCAACGTAAACGGAGGCAAATGTGGTCCGTCGACTTTTTCAGTGTCCGCACTGTTCCGATCACGATTCCGGGCGGTTTGTGAGTTCCACAGCGTCAAACTGCTGTCCAGCGCCTAGACTGTATTCTTATGAGACGATGTGGACTGGCCCCTAAGATTCTTCGTTAAACAGATACTGTGTCATCTCTCAGTGCTTTCATCTTGATCAGGGCAGGTTCCACCTTGACCAACGGAGCGAAATCAACCAAAAGTTATGTCTTCTTCCAATTTATGTAGGTAGGGCATCAACAAGTGTTACTAATTTGGCATCTCTTCTAGGTCATTGGTAATCCATAGGGTTATATGTAAACCTCGACGACGTCGGAGGCTGGTGTGGCGCCGGCGTCGCAAATTGCCGAGAGTAGGTAAATCTCCTCGGAGTGATGCTCTGACTCGCGTGATGCAAACTCTGAGGCCCGGGCCCGATCCATGCGGCTACGTTAGGATCAATTGGTGACGGCTCAAGTGGGGGTGGGATTTTCGCAACTCTTGCGGACGGTCTCGTAAAAATACGATATGGGAGCCCTTGTTCTCCAGCTCCTGAAACTTCGCATCCACGGCAGAATATCCGTTGACCAGACTCCAATGACCACCAATGACTGGGGGACTTTCCGCCTACCGTATTGCTGTGGTATGGGACATTGTGTCTCTATAAATTCACAGCCGCTCTCCGCTCTCCGCTCTCCGCTCATTCACGACTCTTATGAACTCCGCCGACCTCCACAAAATAAGCCTTCGCCCCACGACCCCCGTCATGTCTTTCGCACTACACAGCGGCGACGACGGCAGGACATCGCCCGATGGACGCACAAGCAAGGACCTACTGCGATCGATCTTGGAGGTACGAAAGAGTTGGAGGACGTCAAATAGCGGCGAGGCCGTCTGGCCGCTCAACCTCGAAGCTGCCTTTCTTGAAGGTGCCGGGGTCATTTCATCTATGCTGGGTCTCTTTTGACGCTAGATTCCGACAGGGCTGGAAAAATACCAGGCTCCAGTATGCAAAGACACGGTTATGCTCGGGCGCTTTCCTGGACGCAACCAATTCATCTCGGAATATATTTGGAGGAAGACTGGCCAACGACGAACTACCAAGCAGATTGCGAGCCGGCTGCAGCAGTTGCGCGAATCCTGCCAGGGCGAGGAATGTACGTGTCTGCCCCATGCATTGGAAGGGATTCTCATATGTACTTTACAGTTGCGCATCTCTTTTTCCCCTCGCCAAAACCAGTTCCGAGGACCACCTCGCTCGATGGTGATGGAGCTCCGCTCTCAAATGAGAGAGTATCTTCGACCATGGCACATCTCCTGATTTACATCGACATCCTTCCCCGCGGTGTTGCCGACGCCTTTCACGATGTTCCACCCCAGCCATGGACGGAGGCCCCAAACATCATACATATGTCCCGCCACCCTCGTCGGCTAGCTTGCATTGACCCTACGGTTTCATTCATGTCTCGCTCACCTATTCTTGCCGAGTCGCAATTCACAGTGTGGACGGACCACGCCGTGCACATGGAGGCAAATGTTCCAGTCACATCCGTCATCGACACTCGCTTGCCAGACTCGGCTTGCTTCCTACACCGAACGGCCTTGATACCAGGATACTGGGAAACTATTGTGGAGAGTCCCGGTGCGTCCTCCATTTAACCCTGAGCGAAGAGTTCTGAAGCCGGTCCTATAGATCCTACCGTCTATACGATTTCGCACCAAGTCATCAGCGTTAATGACCACAAAGTTATATTTTCCGCAACGTACTGCTTTCGATACTGGGCCCAACCTTCTACCACATTTGGATTACGGAAGTGTTCCGCTGATAGGGATTTCACTGAGGCAGATTTTAAGCTGGCATAAAGTGTCGGGTGGCTGGTGCTGAAGTATCTAATGGCCGCTTCGTACGAGACAGAGCATTGAAATTATCACAAATAGCTACATTTAGTTACTTAAAAACATTGTACTACGTGCAGTTGTCCAATCACGAATGTTCCAACATATTTTACGCGTTTTTATAGCCACGACGAGCGCGTGGTCGAGACTGAGGAACCGGCAAATAATCCCTGTCTCCTTTTGGGCACCCTCGGCTGGCAGATGCCGAACCTTATGATCCGGGCAAGCTTTGTCCGTGTTTCTCCCCCCTCTTTTTCGAGCACCACTTGGTGCCACTCAGGTTTCACGCGTCTTCCTCGTTAATCGCGCTTCAAAACCCTCTTTCTCGCAAAGAAATTCAACGCTATGGGCTTCGGCGACTCTCCAAAGTCACCCTCCTTCACGAAAGACCGGCGAGGTGCGTGTTGTTGCGCGTAGCATTCCGCGCTTTCCTCATCGCATCCAGGCTGGAACTCCGCATGGGAACGCGATTTAGCGACGATATATGGCTCGGGCGTGGCGATTTCTTTTGCGAGTCGCGGCCCTGTTCCGAGCCTGACGGGTGGTCTGCCTAAAGAATACTACGACATGATGCTGGGCGACTCGAATGTGTTGAATCTGCAGACCATGACGTCCCAGATCTGTATCCTCCAACGGGATCTAACGCGGAAATCCTCGAAAAGATTTGCGGAGGATGACTTTGAGTCGCACTGGACGACGCGGTGTTCCGTGAAAGAACGCGAAGATTTTATTCTGGAAGGCCTCGTCCGTGCGTGCCAGGCCTCGCCCGATTTTGAGGACCATCGGAAGTGGTGGGCGACTCCATACCTCTCTGTTTTCACTAGCTCAGACTATTGTACAGGTGTCCCGAGCTCACGCTTAAACGCCTGAATTACGGCTCGGGTCAGGGCTTCATCGACCTGTTGAAGAAGCTGACGCTCCAGGACCTCGACGTGGTTCCCAGCGATTTCAGAACCGTACCTAACGTGGTATTTGACAAGATGCACGTCATAGACGATCCCAACCCCCACCCAGGGCGCGTGCTCGCCAAGAAGGCCTGCGACAGTCAGCGCACGTATCTGCTCACCATGGTGGTTTGGAACATTCTATTGGCCTTTGTACGTCATCCATCACCATGTACTTCATTCGGAATTAACCCCTTCTTAGTACCGCGAATCAGAGAACTACGGACTCGTAAAAGGACAGCGCGCCGATCCCGAGGTGTTGGAGCGTCTCGAAGAGCTGGTCGGGAACGAGACGGTGGTCAAGGAGGTTGGGCGCGAGACTGCAGCGAATCGCCGCCTCGCCGAGCGCCATTGCACCTCGTGCGGCCTTCCCGCCGAAAAAGCAGGCGTCGCGACACTCGCTGCCTGCCAGCGCTGCAAAGCGATCGATCGCCTGGTCTTTTACTGCTCGAAGTGTGTGCGTTCATGGGATCAGCCCTACGTTCTAACTTTCGTCCAACAGGAAATGCCAAGCCACCGACTGGAAGACAGGGAACCCGCCGCACAAGACCATCTGCGGCAAGGCGGGCGCCATCGCCGAGGCGCTGCTCGCTCCGAAGGCGCCCGAGTCCGCCGCCGATGCCGAGGACGACGACTTCCCCCCGCCGGAGCCCGGCTACAAACGCTCGCCCGCGCTGCTCCACCAGCTCAAGCTCCTCAAGGAGAACCCGCAGATGGACTATGTGCTCGTGCAACCCGAGCCGCACCCAGACCACGGCGTCGTGCTGCAGGACGCGATGGGCGGCATGTTCTTCAAGCTGTGCATGACGCGTGCGGTCTGCGGGCCCGCGCCACGCGAGGTGCTCATGATGTTCCAGCAGCTCGAGCCGACTGCGCGCCGGGCGCCCGGGTTTGGCGTCGCGAAGCTCAAGAAGCAGCTGTTGAAGGAGTATGGGGTCGATGTTGATGTGGTGAAGGCGGAAACGTAGTGGGACAGAGTACGACAGAGAATTGTAATTTTCCGGGTGCATTGCGTTGCATAAGTCTGATCTCAATAGCGTCTGAACAGCGTGAATAAAAGCACTGTGGCGTACGGAACACGGGCCGGCACAGGTGAAGTTTAGCTCCCGCGTAGTTGGGTTTGGACACCGCGCTCGCTCAAAATAAAGGTGTGGAACGAATGGACAAGTATAGAAGCACTCCTTTGACTTTCCGCTTCGATGTCAAACCCGCCGGAAGGAGATTTTATGTGCGGCGACGGCGGCACATTCAAGCTTCGCTCACGTCAATCATTGAATCAAGGCGCTCTGTCAGCGGCATCCGTTCCCCGCCAAATCGCCGCACGCCTCGCGCTCCCTCGCCGCATCGTGCCGGACATCGTTATTCCATAGTCAATCCACCATCAATGCTCTAGAGCTCGACTCAAGCACGACTACGCGCTTTCTTCGAGGAGTTGGGACACGCGCGAGAGCCTGGTGATTGGACGGTGCGCGACCTCACCGCTCTTTATGCGCTGCTGCTCACCAGGCATTCGTGGGCAGACCCGCGTGCGCAGTCCCTCGCCGTAGCAGCCCCCGCCAGCGCACTTCCCTCGGCGGCCGCATCATGCTCATGGTGTGCCCCCGATCCCTCATCTCCTCGCTTAAGAACACGCCCCCGTCGACCTGGTGCGCGGCACCGCAAGCAGGCGTGATGCGCCTCATCCCGCAAGCATAGTGCGCGTCCAACGCGCCGCGCCGCCGCCGTTCACTGTGCTTGTCTCGGCTACGCCCGTGCCATCGTATCGAATGGCGACGGAGACAGGGTTAAACGCAGTGCTAGGTTCAACGTAGATACATTAATCATTCTGTTGCCCTTCTGCGCTTTCTCGTAGCGATGCTCAGCACTCCGTGCACCCAGGACTTGGCGGGATGCACGCTCCTGCCGAGTTTTGCCGAGAGGGTTTGCCGCAACAGTGCCGCCGCCAGAAATCTCCTTTTTGAGTTTGACATCTGACGCGGAAAGCAAACAAGTGTACTGTATAGTTTCGATCAATTCTCCCCGCCTGTGACCTGTGACCCGCAGATTCGAACTTGAGTATTCGTAAATCCGCCAGAGCGCCCGTGACAGCCCAAAAATGTTCGTAAATGTGGTGGAAAGGTTGCAGGGCATGAGCCTAACATACTTTTGGGCCTCCGTGGTCACATTGCTCAGTTGCATTGTGCCAGTTCTCAGCTAACTGTGGTGTTTCTGTACGTCGGATGTTCAAAACTGCTTCCTCCATTTTCTTTTGTTGTATTTTTAGCATTGCGAAATATTCCATGGCCCGCAAAGTAAACAGCCTTCACGAAAGGTACTTAAACCTAGAATCCTATATATTTCTGCTACGGGCTTTATTCTATAGCACCCCAAATATGACCTACTTGCCAAGCACATTGTCGAATCAAAAGCTAAAGCGGTGTAGATCATCAGATTACTTACATGACCTTTTTTCTGTGCATTCACCCTCGATCCCGCCGCTTTCTTCGCAATGAGTGGCCTTCCCAACATGATCAAAATCCCGGATGGGCCAGAAAAGCTCTCGCTACCCCCCCCCGCCTCGTCAACTTTCAGTTGTCGCCACAGCGCAAATCCACCGAATCACCTCAAACGTGAGAGCGCAGTGCCAAAGGCGCCGCGCCGACGAAAAACAGGGTTTTTTGGTGGTCTCTGGGCGATTTCGTGACTCTTTTCGCAGATTCGAATATGCCCTCGGTGACCTGTGACAGGTACGAATATTTTCTTAAATTTTGGGGCCTGTGACCCGTGACATACGAATTGATCGAAACTATACAGTATAAAAGTTGAATCTCGATAATTACGGTTGGATAATCAATTATAGGTACTTAATATGAAAACGAGGCGACGCAGCGTCCCATCCAACACATTGCCAACAATCAAGCAAATGCCGAGGATCACTTGCAGAAATGATCGGGTCGTTATGCGATCAAGAATCCAACGAGGTGTACTCACTATTTTTGTTTCACAACCAGAAGTCCATACTATTAGAGACCCCTTAGTTGGCCACCCTACTTAGTTGGCCACTTGACTCCTATAAGACCAGGGCTTCATAATTATGACTGGGCATAATGTACAAACAGAATACCACCTCCAACGAATGTTCAGACCAAATTTCAGCCGAAAGTGATGGGTTGATCAGGAGCTACGGCATCGTTGATCGGGATCCGACGCGTGGGGACATCAATTTCTTATCAATCGGACCACTCGCCTCATTTGCCATCGCCATTTCTCCACCATTTCTTCCTCGATTCACGACTTTGGGGGCTCGTTCGGATCCCCCGATGCTGGCCTTCCATCTGAAGAGATACTGGATGGCAACCGACTGAACTATTACTCTTAACATACCCGGGAAAAGCACGACTTCATTTGTAGGTCAGTCATGCTGGCACCGTCGCGGTCCACGACACCGCTATGCCATCGGTCTGGAACCTTACACAGGACTTCTCAATATACAATCCTTCATTCCGAGACCCTTTTCGAGATTTTATCCAATGACCTCTGATTGCTCTGGAGGCCATTGTCCAAAATCACCAAATTTCAGTCGTGCTGATAGTCGGATTTTTTGGAGGAGATGTCAGCAACTTGGAATGGAGTTGGGCATCCAGGTACGTCCAAATACTTCCCATTAAGTAGCCTGGATCCTAATTTGGCCCATCGCGGCCTTTTTGTGAGTAGCAGAACACTCACTCATCCCGCGACCCCAATTTCGAAGTTTCCCGTCGATCACAAGCATGTATTCTGCCCATTTCTATACCTCATATCTACACCATCATAACTGTTTTAAATAGTGAATATAACCTGTATATATGATTCTGAGTGCAGGCCACCACCATTTGAGAGCTCAATACGTTAGTTGGCGGGGTGGCCAACTAACCTGTTGTTTGGCTATGTTGGACTGCCGTTCAAAATAAATTCCTTACACACTCAAATCTTCGAGTATTTCGGTGCTGGCGGACTCAAACTCTTTGGAGGATGCATGCCCTCATTCTGACATAGTCTGGCTCGCACCGGCACCGGTATAACACCAGGGCTGCAGCATAAATGCTTAAGTGGCCAACTAACTGGTCTCAAATAGTAATTTGAACCTCAGAAGGAGACTGGGTGGCTTAGTTGGCACATAGAAATTGAAACTCGGGTTAAGTACCCTGATGCTTTGGTTCGTATACATCTGCCTCGTTCTGTGCCCCTGTTAGCAAAACTGCGGTGAGATGCTGAGAATAAACTTAACCAAGTACGCCGCGTCGGCGATGGCTCGGCTGGCTGCTTGATAAGTTGCTCGCTTCTCCGTGGCCGTCGCATTCCAGCCCCAGGGCGCCACGGTAGATGTAGGCCAGCGTGACACTCGTCTCGCCATGCGCCACATAAGACACGGGGCGACTAGTAGAATGATCACTCCCGGTGCAGCAGCGTGGGTCTCGATGACGGCCATGACTAGGGCCGATCTATCTCTCGAAATTTGATTTGTTCACAAGACGGGACGTCAGAGCTGTGCTTCTCCCTACAGCCTGTACGGTAAATGCGAAACGGGATCAAATGGCTAGTATATAAGTCAACCCAACTCACGGCGACGTTTTCCTGAGTAAAGGCCGCGAAGAACGAGAGGAAGGTCGGGAAAGTCGTGACTACTAACTGTACACCGGCAACTCCATCCTGCTCGAGTCTACGGCCGAACTTGATAATGGGGGCCATGGACGAGGCAGCCTGGACGGGGTCGAGGATCAGAGTAACTAAAGGCACCGAAGTTCTCCGTTCGATATGCTGATAAAAGGAAGAGTTGTCAATCCGAAACAACCCGGCGCGTGCGACAGGATGTACGCGCTTTCGTTGGTGTGTTGGTTCTAAAATCACCTCTTCAGCTTTATTATCGCTGTGAAGAGACTGTCCAGAGCTGTTTCAGTGACATTCGGGAGAGCGGGATACAAGCTTCAGGCAGGCGCGGCCGATGGAGAGGAAAAGATGGAAAGTGGGCTCAATGACATGCTCGATAACGAAGAGTGGATTACCCACCGGACATTTTATAATGAGACGGCGAACAAGAGCGACCCTGTCTGAAAGTGGGTCCCGGTGGACGATTCCCGTGTTTGCGAAACACGTAGCATCTTCAGCGGACAATGCCAAAAAATTCATCGATCTACCCGGGGCTACCTACCCGATGGGGTCCAACCCGATCCATGTACATAGCTATGGTCATAACGATGCATATATATAAACTTTAGAGTGAGAACAGAAATATGAACACTGAGGACAGACGTACGCAGCTGCCTAGGTACATACCGAGGGAGTCCTGGAGGCGATGCGACGTTTGAAGGATTGTCGGAGTCCAAAAAAATGGCAAGTAGAACAATTATGGCCGACCGCCGCGTCGTTAGAGTCACCAAATGAGACCTTGGGGCACTTAAATGGGGTGAAGAGCCATGGAGTGCATGCGGACAGCGTATACAGAAAAAAAAATGTCAATCTGAGGTCGAATATTCCAAGACACCTGCTGCCACCAGGGCATTGAGCCTGTTTTTTACCGCCTGGGGGAAACGAGCCGCATTTGGGCAACGGACCATCGCCCGTTGAAGTCGCGAACCCGATGAAAGGGGGGCAGACGCGACGGGGCCGGCATCCGGCTCCCAGCGCGATTCAAGCATGTCCGCCAACACATTGCCTGCAAGGTCCTCGGCTGTATCCAGGACGAGATGCTCGAGGTTGGGGAGGATCACGGTGTGAGGAAGCCTAGAATGCAAGAGCGCGAATAAGAGTCCATCGTCGCCCGCGCGACTATTATGTATGGAAAGTCGTTTCAGACTGAGAATTCGGTGGAGGAATGTAGCCAACTGGGTGCCCTGTATGGACAGGGAAGAAAGATGGAGTTGCTGGAGTTCGAATCCGGATCGTTCGTGGAGCTGCGGAAGGATGTCTTCTGACCAAGTGGATGCGTTGATGGTGAGTATTCGTAACTGGGGAAACGAGAATGGTCGAAAGAACTCCGACACCAGGTGAATGTCCGGGCCTACGGTGAAATTAATGGTCTGCAGTTTTGGCAAGACACAGGGTGGAACGGCGATCTGTTCATCATGACGGGGAAAGTGAATGTTGAGAAAACAGCTTTCCAGTTCTGAGCATTTGCTCAGAATAGCCCGTGCTTCGAATAGGCCGTGGCGGAAAGACATGTGCAAGTTCGTCAATTGCGCCCAGGGGAACTGTGAACCAAAGACGTCTCGGACCAAACACCCGGGGGCAACGAGCTTCAGGTTTTTCAAGCATGGCGCATGTTTAAACCCATCGACGGTCCCAACAAGCGGTGGATCGGGTGAGCCATAGCTTCGCGAAGGGCGAATGCTCACATCGAGACTTTGAAGGCAAGGGAACATAGTACCAAGGATGCCGACGAGAGGTTGCAAGTGGAAGTTGCAAACGTCGAGTGTGAGGCATTCTAATCTGTTGCAGAACGACCAGATGATGGCAAGGGAGGCAACGATCTCCGCTTTGCGCGGAGCGGTCAAGGCGAAACGAACGGGATGTGGGCGAGATCTCTCGAGAAAGAGGGTCAAAAGTGATACGCTGCCACAGTGCAGTTGGCCTGTCGGCACCAGCCGAATTTTGCTCCATAGCCTCGGCGTGGTGATGGACGTTGCGCGCCAGCTCGAACAGACCCGAGCGAAGGAATTTGGCGGCTGAGCTCGGTCAATGCTGCTGTACGAATGCGATTCCTGGGCCACCGCCAAGGCCAAAAGAAATATCTCAGAAAGGATTTCAGGGGGGAAACGTCGCATAGGGGATAAGATGGCACGCATCGTAGCCGCGTCTTGTTGGTGGGCGTCACGGCGCTCGATAAGGGTAGCCAGCGCAGTAGAGTTCCGCTGGATCTCCGCATTGAGTTGGGAGATATGCTCATCTTTGTGCTGGATGAGCTGTCGGATCTGCGCAGATTCCACATCTGACGGAGGCACATTTGTCGATGTGAGTGGGGAGAGATTCATGGGGGAGGAAGGGGGAGTAGCTGTATTGGTTTTGTGCTTCCCTGATGCGGGTAGGACAGATAAACATAAGGGACTGTCGCCATCGAAGCGGAAACGTACGAATTCAAGTTTTGCCACTAAGGCCAGGGATGTCTCTCGACAGCGCTGGTTGCGGAAGGATAGGGAAAATGACCAGGTGGGGAAGCTACTGGATCCGGGGCCTGGATGGTGCCCAATCGCCACGCAGTGAGATCCTGGTGGGAGTCAAGAAGAAAGGGAAACCGATGGCGCCGGTCACGGGACCCCACGCGTAGACTTCAAATGCGTCAACAGCCAACAACAAATGAAGTTTCTCTCACATGTGATCCGAATTGGATCCAAAGTCATGTCAACTAAAGGGAGTGGCTTGCCTACGACACAAGAATACGTATCTGGTGAGCTGTCGCACTGGGGTACCCTGGTGAGACGAAGTTGGGAGTCGGGACTAGGCCGGTATTGAATATTCGTAGCGCGTCGTGATACGCAGTATCCGGCACTGTCGATTATTATTGAACTCATCTGCTTGGTGCCAACACGCCGGTCCCGAGTAAGCCTTGCTCTCCACCTTGAGCTAATATCTAGTTGCACCGCAACCTCTGGGCGGCTGACGATACTCATTTCCATTTTACTGCATTGGGATTTTTGATCTCTTCTGTGTGCCGTCATATCGTCACTAAGTTAAGTTGGGCAATTATCAAAATTCCACGGCCAGATGAAGTTACCTGGATTTCGGTTCTTAACTCGGGTTGGAAGTTCTAACGACTGAATAAGGTGGCTGAAGATGGCAAATATTTGAAGTCAAATGAGAAATTTCGTGCATGTGAACGACATCATGACTAGAGTACCAACGAGAAGTAAAAAGGACGTCAAGCTCCATATTCCAATACGCCTGCGGCGACCAGGGCATCGAGCCTGTTTTTCACGGCCGGTGGGAAATCAGCCACGTTTTTGCACCGCACATTCGCCTGCATAAGGTGCGAACCCGATGAAAGAGGGGCAGAAGCGGCGGGACCGGGATCCGGCCACCAGCGCGATTCAAGCATGTCGGCTAGCACATTACCGGCAAGATCGCCGGGGGTTTCCAGGACTAGATGTTCGAGGTCGGGGAGAATCGCGGTGTGGGGAAGGCTCGAATGCAAGAGCGCGAATAGGAGTCCATCGTCTCCGGCGTCACTACGGTGTATGGAAAGTCGTTTCAGACGGGGAATTCGGCTGAGAAATGTAGACAATTGGGTGCCCGAAATGCGCAGAGAAGAAATATGGAGTTGCTCGAGTTCGAATCCGGAACGCTCGTGGAGCTGTGGAAGGATGTCTTCTGACCAAACAGATGAGTCGATAGTGAGTACTCGTAGCTGGGGGAACGAGAAAGGGCGGAAGAACTCTGACACCAGGCGAACGCGACCGCCT
Source organism: Mycena latifolia (assembly GCA_029289555.1). Taxonomy (NCBI): domain Eukaryota; kingdom Fungi; phylum Basidiomycota; class Agaricomycetes; order Agaricales; family Mycenaceae; genus Mycena; species Mycena latifolia. The sequence continues at coordinate 22,474 of JARJLE010000129.1, read as the reverse complement.
CCCGTGAAATTGATGGTGTGCAGTTTGGGTAAGACACAGGGCGGAGCGACTTGTTCGTTGTCCGAATAGGGGGCAAAATTGGCCGAATAGCTTTCCAGTTGTGAGCATTGGCTCAGAATAGACCGTGCGTGGTATATACCGTCCTCGAAGAACATGTGCAGGTTCGTCAATTGCGCCCAAGGGAACTGTGAATCGAAGAGGTCTGCGACCGACCACCGGGGTGCTACGAGCTTCAGGTTTTTCAAGCATGGGGCGTACTGAAAGGCATCCACGGTCCCTACAAGCGCTGGGCGGGAGGTTGGCGAATCGGGGATACGTATATCGAGACTATGAAGCAAAGGGAACATAGTACTCGGCATGCCCACCAGAGGTTGCAAGTAGCGGCTGTAAACGTCCAGTCTGAGGCATTCTAATCTGTTGCAGAACGACCAGATGATGGCAAGGGGGGTACCGGCGTACTTCGTATGCTTCGCAGTCATAGAAAATGAAGCGCATGAGGGCGGGATCGTTCGAGGAAAAGATTTAAGGTGGAGACGTTCCCCTTGCGGAGTCGGTCGGGCGCCACCAGCTGAATGTCGCTCCATAACCTCGGCGTGGCGATGGAGATTCCTCGCCAGCTCGAACACACCCGAGCGAAGAGATTAGGCGGTTGTCCTGGGTCACTGCTGTGGAACGAATCCGACTTCTGAGCCGTCGCCAAGGCTAACAGAAATATTCCCGAAAGAATTTCCGGGGGAAATCGTCGCATAGGGGATAAGATGCCACGGAGTGTAACCATTTCTTGTTGGTGGGCATCCCGCCGTTGGATAAGGGCGTCCAGCCTAGCAGACATTCGCTGGATCTCTTCTTTCATGCGAAGGATCTCGTTATTCAGCTGCGACGTTTGCTCGTCTCCCTGCTGAATGAGCTGTCGAATGTGCGCAGATTCAGAAGCCGAAGGAGGAAGATTTGTCGATGAGAGTGGGGTGAGATCCATGACTGGGCTGCGTGGAAGGATCGAGCTTTATGCACGAAGTTTCAGATGGAGTGTGGGGGGAGAAAGCATAGAGCGAAGCGGAAACGTACCAGTCTGGCCAGCGCTCGGGTTGATGATTATCAAAGAATGTAAACCAGCTTCTCTTGGAAAGTAATGCAAGATGGGCCTCTATGGAGTGAGGGTCGAGAAGAAAAGGAGAATTGATGGCTCCCAGTCACGCGACCCGACGCGCTGATTTGGCACGCGTCAACAGTCAATAACAAATAACCTCAAACCCGAGGACAGAATCTGATGGTCAAAGAGTTTGCGCGGGCGCATCGTGCAGAGAATGCCGTGAAAGGTCTGTAATAATACATCAGAGCAATGCGCATTGCCAAATACATTGTCCTGTCAGACGTTGGAGCTACGCGCAAATCACACTGTCAGTCCTTACTCGCGGCTCCTCCCTCCGCGTCGGACTGCGAGCTCATTTTACCGTTGTCGACCAGTTCCACATCGACGATGCCGAATTCGAGGTACGGGAGGTCCTCGGCGTCCTGCGGCGGGTCCTGGGATGGCATGGCAACGAGCACCGCAACACGGACCTCCGTGGAATTCGAGGGGGAGGGTGGGGGCGCAGGTTCGAAGGTGGGCGGTGGTGGTGGAGAGGGCGCTCGGAAGGGAGTTATGAAGACGCTGCGCGTCGGGCGGGCCGGCTGAGGGGGCTCCGGCTGCGGTGGCGAGACGGGAACTGTGGGGGGCGGCACAACATCGGACGCAGAGAAGGGCTTCCAGAGACATTCAGCCTAATACCGTGCGGCTGAGTGGGTAGCGACGCACCTTCATTGCAGTCCACCGCTCCGCCCTGCTTTTGGGCTCATCGACGACAACATAGGCGTCGAACATCACGGGTTTGGGGCGTGTGGTGTATGTGTTCTCACGGCGGCGTGGTGCGGGCACCCACCCGTTCGCAATTGCGATTTGCTGCCGCCGGCGGAGGACCACGGAGCGCGCGATGATCCCGCCGCTCACCAGCAGCAAGATGATGAGCGTCGAAAGGAAGGTATAGACTGAATAAATTGATGAGAGGGAAATTCGAATTAGCCCAATAACGCACGATATAGGGTGGCTGGTGGGGGGGCATTGCAGCCCTGCGGATCGGTACATTGGGGCGGCGGAGGCATGCCCATGCCGGGAGGCCCTGAAGGTTGACCGCTCGCGGTGACGACGAGCGAAGGGCTTCCAGCTGGCGTACTAGACCCGGGCGGAGCTTCCGACGCAGTGGGAGAAGGGCTGCTCGAAGAGCCGGCGATGGAAGACGTGGACGACATGGCGGTCGTATGAGCGGGCGCAGAGGGTGGTACCGCTGGAATGCGCAGCCCAGTGGCGAGGTGGTGGCTTTAACGCGAGGGACGAGAGCGACGAGATTGCCTGATGTATGACCGGATCCCCTGTGAATCGTAACCCAAAGGAGGGCAGGAGACGCACGACGTGGGACTTCTGTCGTATTCATATCCTCGGAGGGATCGCTACCTCCGTACTCCTTGTCCCGCAGGGGTTGGAGTCTCGAGCGAGGAATCGAGCGACGACTGAGCTGCGAGGGAGATCCCGGCAACGGGTCTTAGCGAGCCATGGATAACGTTTGCGAAGGGCACATGAGCGAGTGGTGAGAAGAAGAAGTCGGTTATGGAACGGCTATCACTTGATTGCCCTCGGAGTGAGAGTTTCCTGACAAATGTGACATTGCTCCCCTGTTCCTTCCTTCAGGGAAGGTGGGAAAGTGATCATCCTCTCGTGTGCCACACGGCCCGTCGTTGGGGGAATATGTTGACGGCGACGAGCTCATAAATGGTCGTCAAGGATGAGCAACTCCATGGGCTTTGGCCAGTCCGCTGGGGAGGGGATTCGGAGGAAATCGGGATGGAATTAGATAAACATGTCCAGAACGTTATCCTGCGCCACAATATATCGTGGCCAGGGTCGGTCAGGAACTAATTTGGGGGTGAAATGGACAAGGACACTCCGGCAAAGGCTGTGAGGACTCTACGTAAGAAACGCAAAAAGCTGTTGACAATTCCACACACATTAAGTATGGCAGTTTAGGTACCTCGCACTCTCCACGCTCCTGGCAGGAAAGAAATTCCACGCGGAGCACGCATAAACTGACGGGCCCGTCCGACGAAAACAAAGTGATGCTGCAGCAGCAATGAAAATCAAACATATCTTGAATAAATTACCCGGCGGAAAAGGCAACAAAAGACATCTGCAGAGGTTAGTGAGTATACCGCCCAGGGGATCAGCTGTGCGAGGAAAATGTGGTGAGGAACGCCGCAGCCGCGGGGATGTATGAGATGAAGAGACCAGATGAGAGCGCGGCGAGGCTGTGAGATAATAAGCGCGGAGGAAGGGCAGTCTGAGAGGCTTACGCCCGCAAAAGTATTTCCGTAGGGGTATATGGCCTGGAGATTGAATGACCGACAGGATAACAACCATGGAAATAAATTCGATCGAATCTGGAGTCTCGAAATACAACGCGGATAGAGCGCAATAAAGATACCAACCTGACCAGCGGTGTGCCCGGAAAAGATGTGGGGGGTAACTGTGCAGTACCAGGAACAATATTGGAGGTCGACGAGCCTATCTGCAGGATTCCGGTCCGTGTGAGGGATAGGCGCCCAGTAAGCGCCAAGCCGCGATTCAATCGGGAGAGGGGCGGAGAGATGAGGTGAGGTGGCGGAGGGGAGATAATGAGGGTGTTCGAGGAGTGAAGAATACCCAGGTGTCCATTGTGGAACATATGTGTTAGCAAACGGATCGAGGGATTTTGAGTTAGTGTAAGGATTGTCAGACCGTCTTTGGTGAGCAAAGCCAACATCGGCCCCAAGTCGTTCATGGAATAGAGTGCCGGATCGCCAGGACTAAAGACGAGGGCTTGGCCCTCGAGCAGGACAGATAGAGGCGAGACCAGATACCCTCGGAGCGACTCGTCCAGCCACGTCATCGTCAGTGGCATGATGCCCTCCAAGGGACAAAGGAGCAGGAACGATTACGCAATGGAGGGCGACATGCAGAGGCTGTTCTTGGGCTTCTCTCTTCTCAAGACCTAGAAATTCACGCATAGAATAGGTTGACTAGTAGTACTCTTGTTGCACGCGCGACTCCCCATCCGCAAAACTTGTGTGCGATTGGGCGCGGAAGCTAGGAGGGCTCCTCCATACAGAGAGTGGACGTGGACGTGAGAGTGTGGGTCCAGAACTGGAGGAAAGGACACCAGGAAACGGTCATGGTGGTGGAAGGCAAGTGGCAGATGTGGCTGTGCACTCTCTCATTCTAAATCGAGCAAGATCACCTCGAGGCGCTCGAGGAGAAAATGATTGGTAAATGAGAAATATACCATGAATGTGCGGGTCCGGGATTACGATACAGAATATCCTAATAAATACAGAGAGAGAGTCGAATAAGCAACCAATAAGCGTGGCCTAGAGCTCATTCGGGACTATACCCCGGGGGCAACTCGATAATCTCAGGCCGTTGTACAGAGGAGGCAGGCGAGGGAAGCGGCCGGAGGCGTACCCCGCTGTCCTCGTGTTTCACCACCACGAGGTTGGAGGGCGCGCCGGCGTCGCGCGCGGGGGGCACGAGCGCCGCCGCCGCCGCCATCTCGCGCGCGAGCTTCGACGGGGGCACAGCAGGTGGCGACGGCTGCGGTGTAGGGAGCGCGTCGTGCACCGAACCGTGCGAAGCGACGGCCGCGAGGGACGCGGCGGCCTGCGAGAGCGACGCGCTCGGCGCGGACGCGGACGCGGACGTGGCGGGATAGTGCGACGAACCGCTCGGCTGTTGCGTGTGGTGCGTGCCGGTGCCGGTGCCGGTACGCGCGCTGCTCATCGTGTCCGATGGGTGGTGGTGCAGCGGCGCAGCGCGGTGGATGTACGGGTACGTCGTCGACGGGCGGCTGCCGTTCGAGCGCGCGCGGCCGGAGCTGCTTGCGTCCGTGGGTGGGAGCGCGTTGGAGTTCCCTGAGACGGGGGAGTACGCGTAGGGGTTTGCGCCAACAGGGAGGGGGACCTGGGCTGGAATCGGCGGGGCGGCGCCGTCTGCTGTCGACATAGGGAATGGGTTCGCCGAGGTCGCCTCTGCGGTACGCCGCCGACGCCTGCGGCGCCAAAATACGAGGCCGGCGATGAGCGCGAGGAGCAAGAATATGCCGCCTACTGCGCCACCAATGGCGCCAGCTGGGGAATGTTTCGGAGACGTGGTAGGGCTCGTTAAGGGTGAGGTGGAGGATGATGAAGTCGAAGATGAGTTCGTTGAGGTAAGGGACGTTGTGTTGGTCACATAGAACCCGCCGACAACGAGTGGAGTGTGTTTGCTGTCGCCGCCATACGTGATGACGAAGTTATGTGGACCGTCCAACAGAGTGGGTGTTGCACATATGATCACGTTATATGCCGTCGCGCTGTTGGGGCTGGAAAGACCTGCCAGTGGAAAGGAGACAGGCGAGCCACCGTCGATCATGTAACTCGCGGTGGTGGAATTGTGAGGGAGTTCCGTCGGTACGAAGCCAAAGAGAGTCGCGGATGTCCCTATAAGTGATTGTTAGACGTATCCCGTACATCGAAAAAAAGAGGGGCGGCGCACCATGAAAGTTGAGGGCCACCTGGGCCTCCGCCGTCTGAGTCCCGTTCTCGCCTCCGAAAGTCGACCACCCCTGACTAAACGAGACAGCTGGATCCGTATTCGGATATACCAGAACGGCCGACTCGAAGGTCGCATCGGGCAAAGGCGTATAAACCAAGTCGTCGAGGTAAAACGCCCGCCCCTTCGACTCGACCTGAATCGTCAAGACATGCGGGCCCGGCGCAATCTGGGGCTGATCACACAGGATCCAGTTGTTTTCCGGGAACTTGAAGGTCGGCTGTGGATTGCTAATCTCTATCTCGTCGACGAGGCACTTCCACGTCGGATCCGTCACGTTGTTCGCGTCGGTAGACACCATTATCGTGCCGAAGACACGGATAGAGGTCCCTGTGCAATATTTAGACATACAGAGCCGCCAGGAAACTGGAAACAGACCGTTGAAGGCGAAACTGAGCGAGTTATTCGTGGTCGTAGCATGCGAGGTCCCGTTATAAATTCCGCCAAAGTTGCCGGCCTTCAGAGTGCTGGGGTCCGCCACGTACCAGCCGTTGGGCCCATACTGAATAGCCGGGTCGGTGTCGTCGATGACCCTCTGGCGGGGGGTGCTCATGGGGGACTGGGGAGAGAGATCATGACAATCAGGAGCACGTCGGTTACCCTGTAAACGAAGAAGCGATCGGCTGTACTCGGCAGTGCCCGGCTGATACGATTCCCCTTTCGGGTTCCTTCTCTCATGCGGTTTGCTTGCTTCCGCTCGCTTACAGGCACATCTGCGCGGGGATTCCCTTTCCAGAATTCAGTCTGACTTTTTCGCCGCATGCAGATCTTCGCTATAGTCTAATGTAACTGAATTTTAGCGCGCGGTGACAACGGTGATAGCCAATAATGAGCGCCTTCCACCGCTTCAGCAAAAATAAATTGGGCATGAGGAATCATCAAACATGTGGAAGGATCCTCTTGTGTGCATCCTAAGAATAATCCTTGTTCTAAATTGAATGAATCCAATGCTATCCAATGGCGGTTTGTTCCCCGACGCTTGCAATGCAATTGCTGTGGGTATCATTCAAGTAGGATTCCCTGTCTTTGGTACTGCATATAAGACGACTGCAAGACTTTGCACAATGCAAACCTCTCACATGGGTGGATGGTGGCAGAATCATGTGTTTGATGGACGACGGGATTCCCGTCGAGGGGAATTACTCTCGTAGCCGGCTGCTATGTACAGGGTTGGATCGTTGGAGGATAATAGGCCCCCGGTCACTACCTTTCAACTTGGTCGGCGATAGAGTAAATCAACGCCCCAAAATGACCCCCAACTTGGTCTGGCATATAGAGTAAAACAGTCGGATCTGGGCGGAACTCCGTCTGGGATAGAGTAAATCGCGCGGAGCGCGAATCTTTTTTTCAATCAAAATGTGGCCCTGGGTGCCGTGAGACGGCATTTGCCCGGCACTTGAATCGGCATAGAAGACAGGGCAAAGCAGATAACAATAGCCCACACTAACACGTCAAATTTAGGAGCCAAAAATAGGGCCTGGCGGGAAGAAAATGGCATTTTTTGAAACACTTGGTCTGAAATAGACTAAAACAGCCGCCAAAACGCAAATTTCATAGAGTAAATCAGCGATTTTCAGCCGTCAAAATCAGACCGAGTTCAAAGGTAGTGACCGGGGGCCTAGGATAATCATGTTCAGATAGCTGCATGGGAATAGGACCGGGCAGCATGATTTGTGGGATGAGCGGTCAAGCCAACCATATACAGGGCAAGGGAAGTATTGATGCAGTTTGCATTGGGTATACCAGCACGAGGTGCATTTGAAGCCTCGGTTGAATATGAACGATGATGCAACTAAGGGGGAAACAAGTTCTGTCAAAGAGATCACAACGCGAACAACCATCTGTCGAACTCTCGCAGGTAGCTATCAAAAAGATTTCAAGTTGTCGATTGTCGTAGATCTCGTGGAGTCTGACTGCGGGAGACTAGCAGATACTAGCATGTCTCGCAGGTGTGGGCCGCAGATAACGCTACCGCCTAGCCAGCGGTGTTCTGGTAATGGCCACAATTAGAAAATCCCGCTTCTTCACACCAGTTAGTCCATAAAATGGCCAGTAATAAACATAGCAGGGATCCCATTCTGCCAAAGACATATATCAGAACTGCTCGCGCTTGCGAACAATCGAGAAACCTACCATACAAGACCCACCGGCTTCTTTCCATGACCCACATACTCGTCCATGCTGTCCTGCCCACCCGATTTCGCCCGGTCGAAGCGGATCGCGATCGCGCTGGGGGCTGGGCCGTGCGCCCACCCCAACCCGACGCGCACATATATGAGCATATTTGCTGTGCCGACGATAGCGGGGGTAACGTCGATGAGGAAACGCAGGTTCGACTGTGCGGCGTAGGCGCTGATGAAGAACACGGCCCAGGAGCTACACCAATGAAGATGTGTTAGAAGGAGTACGCCTAGATTAACGGAAGGACCGACGCTGAGAGCGCGGCGCTTTCGACGATGATGACGAGGACGGACTAAATTCGAAGTAAATGTCCTGCGAGAGTATGATAGGATAGATAGGATAGTGGACGAACTATGAGTGTCCGCCCGCCTTCAGGCTTCACGACACTGTGGACCCGCCACAGCTTCCAGGCGATTAGTGCTAACATTTAAACCTATGAGTTGACTAAGGGTGTACGCGACAGATATGCGTACCTGTGCAGTATACATTGGTACTGGATGTCGCAAGAATGTTGGGAAATGTGATGGGAAGAGTGCCAGCAACTCACAACACCGTGCACACGCAGTCCACAATAATCCACCCACTGGCCAACTCGTGGACGTCATCGCCGAGCTTGAACTGCGAAAAGTCGTAAGTTATGCCGATGGTGCTGACTATGAAATTGAAGTTCAGGTCCCGCTCCGGCAATTTACGAATGGTCGCACCAACGAGCCCGACGAGGGTGATACTCGGGAAGATCATAACAGACTTATTGTGCGTCCAGACCGTCCAAAGGCGGTGGACCTATCCCAATCAGACCCGATAGGAAAAGGGGAGCAGAGGAGCTTACGAAGAGTCCATCTACGATTGCCAGCGACGCCAGGAGAAAGATACTCTGCATGATCTGCGTCGTCTGCGAGAAGTCCCCGTAGAACCCAAGCGGGTCCGCCCCATTATCCACCGAGACGAATCCCAAAAATAAACGGTCGATTGTCAGTATCCAGTGCTACTTGAGATATTAGGATGGGACGGACGATTTAACTGGGAGGCACATACACCAGTCACTGCGATGAAAAGCACCGAGCCGCCGCACACGATAGGCGAGAGCCAGACCGGGCGCTCCCGGCGCAACCCTCGTGACTGCACCGTGAGAAGCAGGAACAGCGACGTGGAGAACAAGACAAGGTATATCCCATAAAAGAACGTCTCGATGACGACTGTGGCCAAGGCGGTCGGGATGCGGGGGACGGTCAACATCCTGGCGAGTGGAATGGGCGCGGAAAGAAAGAAGGGGGGCAGCGCCGGGCTGTGGTGTGAAAACGGTGTTTATGTATAAACCAAAAGATGCACCGCAGACAGTGATTCTCCGTTGATTATCTTCACAATGACAGTTGGTGATAGATGGGGTGAGGAGTGAAGAGGGTGCAGGACTTCAGGAGGTCGCAGTTGAGTTGCGCCAACTCTGTGCCTCGTCTACTGGGGTAAGGTCCTGTCGGAGACCTCAGAATACGACGAGGAATTGTGTCTTGGAATTTCGAAGAGTGTTGTCAATTACCAAATCCCGTTTTCCATGAGGAATCACCGTCCGGCAGTGCCGCAAGCGTTGATTCGCTGGGAAAGTCGCCGATTAACTGTAGTACTTGGCAAATGAGACGGCCGATTGGAACTAGGGCATGATCGCTGGCGAGGATTATTGGTTCTGAATATTATATATGCGCAGGTCCGAAGTCGAGATCTTTGGAGGTCACGATGGCGCATTGATGGATCTGTGTCTGGTCGTTAGGACGGTTTTGATGAATACCAAGAGTGGATAGGAGATGCGATGTAAGCTTTAGAAGGTTCTGTGTCACTTTCAGATCTCCCTTGAGAGTGAACTGCAGGAGGAGTGAATACGCTTTCAAAAATGCAGGAAGTGTCTTGAGGCTCTGGATACAAGCGTATTGTCAGGGGAAGGCTCCAGCCAAGTGTCTCAGGTGATGTGTGCGTTGGCGTGCAGAACGGCAATGTGCATGATGTGGCAAAAGAGAAGAAGTGCGTGGCTGCGCCCGGCCGGCAATCAGTGAAACAAGCAAGGCCAAGCAACCGTTCTTTCACCAATCTCTCATGCTGTCTCGTATGTGCCACCGACCTCCAAAGGACGGGCCACCTCGCGCATCCATACACAGGACTTGTAGCTTGCCACTGATCACCCCGCCAATCCTTGGGGTCAAGTTGTGGTTGAGGCTCAATTCTTCTGGGAAATACTAAACTTCTTCGCGGCTTCTCTCCTGCCACTACTGAGTATTACATGGCACACGATCTGTCAGGGTTATATTTGACCATCTAACTCGAGACATTGCAGTGATCATCAGTAGAGATACGTCGTCGCGGAATCGCGGACTCCAAGCATCATCCTGACCTCGACCTACGCATATGCATACCTTGACAAACCAATTGCCAGGGGGATTCGTAGGTGCCTCTCAAGGTAATGCAATTCCTCCCCTGCGCGCCGTTGGGTTTCACTGACCTCGTCCTTGAGCGTCAGCCAGCGCCCACGGAATCAACTCCTGCACTGCCGCGCCCGGGTGATTTCTCAGGAACGGCCATGGACGGCCCCCGCGATTGGCGCTCTGGAAGGCATATCCTTCGCTCATTTTCCGCATTCTGAAGTTCGGTCTTGAGCGCGATACCCGTCGTGGCCGAAGGATCGACTGTAGAGTCCCCTCGATAACGATATACTCAGCTTCGTGAGCCATTTTAGTTCGCGGCGGCATTAATCAACAAACTGCCATCGTCGCAGATTATCACCGGAGAATCATCATTGCCTGCGTATCCGTCTATAAACGCCGTCGTCGCCCTTATTCAGAGCGCAGTGCCTCTCCTTCCGCCGCCCACCTGCCACACAGGATGTTGACTGTCCCCCGCATCCCGACCGCGCTGGCCACGGTCGTCATTGAGACCTTCTTCTACGGGATCTACCTCGTCCTGTTCCTCACCTCGGTGTACCTCCTTCTCAGGGTGCAGTCACGCGGGCTGCGACGGCGCGCCGTCTGGCTCTCTCCCATCGTGTGCGGCGGCTCGGTTCTCTTCGTCGCGGTGACTGGTGTACGTGACCTCCGTTCAATGACTCGCTCCATGCTTCTCTCGAACTTTGAAACAGCACTGGATACTAACCATCGACCGCTTATTCTTGGCTTTCTCGTCGGTGGACAATAGAGTGGACCCACTAGCATTCTACGGCGACTTTTCACAGCCGACCCAGATTGTGCAGAGTATCTTCCTCTTAGCGTCACTCGCTATCGTGGACGCACTTTTTGTGAGTTGATCTTCCCTCTCGCCGGCAAGGGTAGCGCTGATCAGCAGCTATAGGTCCACCGCCTGTGGACGGTCTGGGCGCACAATCGATATATAGTAATACTCCCGACTATAACACTCATTGGACTCGTCGGTGCGCATTTACTCAGCCTTTACTATCTTGGACTTCGCTCTTATTTTTCATAGTCAGCACCATCGGCGTGGCTTACGACTTCGCCCAGTTCAAGCCTGGGGACGACGTCCATGCGTTGGCGAACGGATGGATCATATCAGACTGTCTGTGTACTGTCTTGTGAGTTTTGTCAATCTGTTGATTTCTACAGGCGTTGACCACCGCCAGTACGAACGTATACTGCACAGGTGCGAATGCCTCAACCTCCGCCTAAATGTACATATGTATATAATCCAATGTCAGTGCTCATCGCTTGGAAGCTATGGCGAGCCCATAGGATTGCCAGGCCAGAAGGCGGGCGCACACTCATGGTTCGTCCCTGTCCTCTCATACTCATATTACAACATTCATCCTATTTCACTCACAGACCGTGCTTGTCATCATTGTGGAAAGTGCAGCGCTCTCCGCGTGCGTCCCTCTTTAGATCTACTACCAGCAATTTCGCTGATATTCGTCCGTTCTTTTGTCCGCACGCAGCACCTGGGCCGTGTTCTTCATCAGCGCCTACGCCGCACAGTCGAACCTGCGTTTCCTCATCGACGTTACCCCCGCCATCGTCGGTGGAGCCAACATGCTCATATACGTGCGCGTTGGTCTCGGATGGGCGCACGGCCCCGCCCCTGCACCCAGCGCAATTGCAATCCGATTCGATGTCGCCAAGCCGAATGGGCGGGATAGCATGGACGAATATATGGGTCGTGGTGGGAAGGAGCCGGTGGGGCTTGTTTGGTAGGTCTCATCGCTGCTTGGAACATGCATTAAATTAAATTGCGTTCGCTAGACCGCCATTTTTGTTCTGTTTATTTTCGCGCTGGGACGGTGTTCAGGAACACTACGCGCCCGGATGCCGATCCTGCGCCGATCCTGCTGTCATGAAGGGAAATTCTGCGAGAGTTCGGTTGGAATTTTTGTCATCCAAAGCGCCGTGCGGTCAACATATCCCATACTCTTCCCGATAGATCTGGCGCGCCGACTGAAGATATCCAGCGTTCGTTGTTGCTCTGTGTAAGTAGTTCGATGCCAAATATGTTCGTTCATTTGGCATTCCAATTCGAGCAGCCCCTGTGCTCGAAAAACGAACAGCCAATGGCGGGCGAGTGTGTTGGATAGCTGTCGAATGTTTCGTGTGCATGTCTGTACGCACACGGTTCTGCAAGCTTTCGAGCCCCGCAAACAATCGATGGTCGGATTTCTGGCTCAAATGGATCGCCGCCGATAGTTAGCCCACTTCAACAGTCAACACGGGCCCAAATTCGTGTCACCGACCTCATTTTTAACACACAGTTGTTCAACGGGTAACCGAGGGATAGTGTTCGACCGAGCGCACATCACACCGCTGTAAAAAAAAAGAAGCAACAGCGTTCTCGGCTGAAGCCCAGTCTTCTACCCGTTTTCAAGGATGGATGATCGTGGATTCCGAGTCGAGGCCGGGGTGAAGTTGAAGTCCGTCGCCAGACGCTACAATGTTGATTCTCTCGGTGGAAGCAGGCTGGATACCGTGAGTACTGCGGATACAGTAATGCATTCCAGGGCGGGGACTTGTCCGAGGCTGGCGCGCAATAGGCTTAATTATGCTTCAGGTACATCAGAAAACAATATTTCGGCCTTCGTGGCTCTCGCGTCGCAAGAAATGGATGGAGCTCAAGCTCCGAAAAACTGGAGCGAGACAGGACGCACACTAGGATTGGAGGCTAGGCTGTTGAACTGGCGATCTTCCTTGCAGTTGCAATATGAGCCATCACCTTGACCGGGTACGTGGATCAAGTCTGCCGCACCCCGCAAGACATCTGCAATGCAGTGACCCTGGCAAATGTACATTGATTTACAGCTCTAGACACTAGTCGTGAATAGGAAGTGTTTATACAAGCCACTCTAAGTACCCGCCTCGCCCTATCCCCAGTGAAGTCCATGTGCGAAATTTAATTAATATAATGCAGCAGGCATATGGCACTCAAACCTTCAGCGGTTTGGGCGGCCTGCCAGACGGTGACCTAATCGCTCAACCCACGACGATCCCTATCAACGTAGCTACGGGAAATTAAATCCTTGCGCCGACTCTCAGCGCGCAGCGACGGGTGACACGCCCATGCGTTTACGGTTGTGGAAATCCTGTCAGGACCATGCATGCACAAATATCAAATACATTGTAACGACTGAATACCCCAGACATACCGAACAAATGGCTAGATACGACCTATAACTTACTCGCCCCCAGTTACAATTATAGACTGACGGTCTAAGTTAGAACGCCGCGGCCCCGCGCGGGATGGGGTCCTCGATGCGCTCGACGATCTACGGGAACGGCGGGGAGTTAGCAAATTGACGGGGCGAGGATATCTCGGGTACGGACCTTGGTCATGCGGATCCCGTACTCGAGATCACTATGCCGCACGTCGTCGTCGCCGCCGTTGTATGTCATGCTGCCCATGGGCTGTAGCGACGATCATTTTATGAGCCCGGTGGCGCAGGGGGGAAAAAAAACAGTAATACGACGTACATTCGGCGAGGTGTCCATGAAGCTGTCCTGTATCGGTGTTAGCATGCACCGGCACTAAAACGGGCGTAGAAATAAAAATAATACCTTGCCGGTTACACGGCCGGGAGAGAGCACGACATTGCGCTGCTGCTGGAACGTCGACGAGTGCGAGGCGCTGTTGAGCTTCTGCCGCGCGTTGAGTGTCGACATGAGGCAGTTCGAGTACAGTTTCGAGAGCGCGAGGTCCCAGACGAAGTTACTGCGCCCCACCGGCGTTAGCGATTTGGGGAATTAATTATGGGGAGGAGCGATGACGTACACGGCGTAATGCTGCGAGGCAGTCGGTGAGATGGGGTGATAAGCTGTGGGGTACGGAGATGGAACTTACCGGCAGCGCCATGAAACACGCGACGTCCAAGATGGAGAATATAGCGCTAAGTGGGGTTGAGCTTCGTTGTGGAGAGGGAATCGTCACATACGTAATCATGCCAGTCTGGATCGTAGCTGAAATGCGATAAGTCTCTGGCGAATACTCCCAGGCAGATAGATAACGCACTTCGGATAATCTTGTCTAACACCGAATCGGTGGCGGCGAAGCCCGTCTTCTTCTTCGTCTGCGGGCGCAGTCAGCATGTGACCCGGAAGCAGGACCGGAGCGAGCATACTAATGTGAGGACAAGAGAGATGGTGATGAGAACGTCCGCGACGCAGGACGCGAGGAACCAGAGCAGCGCCGAGTTGTGCAGAAGCGGCTTTTTGGCAAATTGGCGGAGGATCTGGACCATGGCCTGGAACCGACGCCGATTAGTATCAGGCGATAGGCGGCGGGAACCTACTTACGGATGTCCAGAGACCGCCCGCTGTAAGAAGAGAGAGACGTTGAGTACTGTGCCGCGGGGCGAGAAATGAAGAAGATACCGAAGCTAGCAAGCGCGAACACGATGATCGTGAGCGGGACCCAAGGGGACTTTGTCAATTGGTGGATGCGCCAAGCGAAGAACACTTGGATTGGCATCGAGACGAGGACCTTGTGTGCGTCAGCAAACACACAACCTCGGCATTACTGTCGATGACTTACGACGCATAATGGTTCTGATAGTCGCGATACACTTGTTGGATAGCAGCGGCATGAAGATGATAAATAGCCTACCTGTCATGAACACTGAAGACGGGAGAGGAATGAGTGCTGGCCTGGATGGATAGTGAACTCATTTGAGACGTACCAGCGGGGAAGAAGACCGGTTTCTGGCCTGGTCCCTACAGTCAGCAAAAAAAAAAGAATTGTGCCGGCGTAAGACGTACCGTATTCGAGGATCAGAGGCTGGTACATCATCGCCATATCGAGGGCCGTATTTGCGGTCTCCACGAAGAAGAGAAAGGCAACCTGGCGAAATTGAGTGAAATTAAGTGATATGTTGCGCATATTGACGCTAGTCTTACAAAGAGCCGCATCCATGTCGGGTCCCTGCGGATGGTCAGCCTCTCGTGAAGGATGGACAGTCGGGGACGTACTTTTTGTAGACCTGATAGTAGGTCAAGACCTAGCGAAGACGATTCAGCTCGGCTCCGAATAGGATCCGCGAAAAGCATACTTGGCCGACTAACACCTGTAGACGTCGGGAACTGAGATTGTGAGCATTTTAGACGGAAGGAATGGCGACTCACCCCAAAAAGCACCAAGTTTATGAAGACCTGTAGATGTCCTCAATTGAGCTGAAAGTATATGGCACGGGGCGAACTCACGCCAATGAGCATCGGGCCATATCTGGATCCAACACGCAATCAGAACGCACGAAATCAACAACAGTGGAAGCGCGAACGTACGAGAGTTGGACATTCGGGAGCGCGGGTGCTGGGGCAGCCATCGGTGGGAAGGGACGCTATCAGGACACGATTGGCACCCATTTATATGGGATTGGGCAGCGGTTCCCATGCGGCGGCGGCGGTGCAGCGGCCTTTGAGAGCCCAGAGTGGGAAGAAATGAGGTGACAGGCCCGGGCGCGGCGATCTGTGGAAATAGCAGCATGAGTCTGGGCACGAGAAGCTTACTGGACCCCGGATGATCGCGAGGAAGCACTACGAGAAGTAGCCAACAGCAACAAAGGCAGCCCTGACATCTTCGTGATGAGGGGATGATCTCGGAGATCGTGTGCCCGAGCGTAAATGCAAGCCCTCTGCCAAAGATCGCGAGGCTGTGGCCGAGCAATTATTCTCGGGGTGACCCCCACATGCTGACGTGGCCGAGAGCGGTAGATGGGTGAATGGTAGGTGCCACCGTTTATCCGAAGGATGGGTAGAGATCGACAAGCACCTGCAGCCAACGTAATGCAATCATTTGTGCTACTGCTTTACAGCGGCACGCGAAAGAGACTGATATCAACAATCACAGATACAGTGGAAGACGAGTCGTCCAGTATGAGTTCAACGAGACGGGAAACTGCATGGCACGTCGAGTCAGCGATGATCCAGGGGAAAGACGACGTGACACAGGGTTGATAATGGGCACCCAGGCTCGCCTTGTTCCCAAACCGATGGACAGCGAGCATTCATTGGTAGGTGAAAATGGCTCCCGTGCCCAGATGAACCCGGTCCACAGCCGTCGTGCGTCATACAGGGGGAACAAGCTCAAGGCCGTGTCATTTGTAGGCATCGGAGTCAGCCGACTCCCGTCGACCACATGCCTCTGTGTGTCCGTCAAAATCGGGGAGAATCCTGTTGGGGCCCCGGGAGTTTTCACCCAGCGACGGGAATTGCGAGATTCCAGAGAGCGTCTATCGAGTGTCTGTTAGCAACAAAGCAGAAAATGCTGGTGGGTGTGTGAGAGAGAGCGCTTAGCCTCCACCGCCACCATCAGCGGCCTTGCCACACGTGTCCGGGTCCAATTCGGATGCAATTCATGAGTCAGAAAACCTGCCATCCAATCTCGGAAATTTCGCGGACTTGGCTTGAAACCCACAGTCAATTCTCACCGGCGAAGCCCGAGCAAGGCCTTTAATTTCCTGATTACTGGTTGATAAAAGTCAGATTGCAACAAGATTTGAACAACGTCTCGAGAACGTCTTCTGTTGGCTCGCTGGCAATGATCAGCGCGACCCTAGAACTCAAAAATATTGCACCCGACGACCTTCAACAAATATATATTTTTGCTCCCGAAAATAAAGGTGAGGTAATTTGAAATTGTAACTTTATTGCAAAGTGTATGTATATGTAGTTCAAATTCGGTGATCATCTGTCAATAAATCCACTGAACGTCCGAGTAGAGGAGTCAAAGGAGGGGTTGACCGCTGTATGCGTATGCCGACGGCGTCAGTGTGAATCTGATGTGAGCTGCCTATTATCCGTTGATTATACGTACGTACATAGAACGAGCCGCTTGCGGTGCATCAAACCTTCTTCAGGTTTGGTAGGGCTTTAGAGGAATCCACTCAGGGTTGTGTGAGCACCCTTCCTGCGTACCGCGGAGCGTCCAAATCGGATCTTCAGGGCAGCCTTAGTGCGTTGGGTGAATAACCTCTCCCCTTCCGCATTTCTGCCGGAGTTTCCCACACTCCGCCTTTCCCCCTTGCAATCCGCCAGATTTCGGACTTTTCTGGTCAACGTGAGTCCTCCCGCACTTGGTAATCCCGCGGTACGGCGATGGCGGGGAATTTTCCCGTGGAACCGAGATACATACCAGCCCTGCAGAACCCAGACTGAGCGGCAGACGGGAGAAGGGCCAGCGGCATTTAAACAGACCCGGTGCCTTGGTGCGCGCGGAATCATCGTTCCCGCCGCTCTTTCAACGCTTGCGCAACGAGCGGTTGCGTTTCATCCTCATCTCAACATCGAGTCTTCAAATTGTATCTTTGTCCAACCCCCCATGAACAACCGATCACGAACCCCGCTTCGTGCTCCGGATCGTGTACAGTTGCGGCTACAGTATATAGTAATCTGCGGCTCGTGGGTCCAGAGTCAATTCGTCTCATTCAACGCCGTCAATCGGTTGGTTCGGGGGTTATATTGCATCATGAAATTCTGGTCCTTCATCGTGGGGCCGGCATTTCGATGATTGGATTCAGAACGCTAGTGACTTCTACTTGGAAGCTATTTTTTCTACATAGAGAACCGAGCATGTGCCCAGGCCCCACGCTCATGCTCCGGATCGTATATATAATACCAGTGCGCCGTAACTCGCATTGGACACAGCTCGCGGCTGTATCAATCAACCTACGATGTGAGTAATGAATCTGATTTCCCTGTGTGCGATGCGATGCGTGCATTGTCCCAGAGCGGAGGACTAGGCTGTACATTAGTGAGATCCGATTCCGACTCTCAAGATTGCTGGACTGAAGTCACTGCAACATTAGCACTTAGTGAAAGCGTAAACGAATATCTGACCAGCGCGAGGAGTGGTGCAGGCTTTCACCTTGAGTGCTAGCCTCCCAAAGAGTGGCGCCCATGCGATACACCCCCGCGGGGCCCGATTGCTACTAATACCCCTGGCGTGCTGGGCGAAAATTAGCTGTGCGCGGATGGCCCTCTGACGGCGTAATATTTATCGAACCCATGGTTTCACGGCCGAGGCCCCGGTCAAAGCGTAACATCTCGACTGCATTGTTTTGTCGGCACAAAATTGAGCTCCATTTGTTCGCGGAGACATGCCGAGGATCGAAGGCCCGGCCAAAGACATTTGGTCCGAGCACCTTGCCCCCGAGCTCAAAGCAGCGGAAATAACCCTTGAGCCTTTGCACAATTAAAATATGGCAGGCACTCCAGCGGCCTAGTACTCACTTCCCTGGATATGTGAGCGCAGCTCGAGCGATTGCCACCGAGCTCCGGGGACCAGAAAAACGCAGCGGGGCCTCGAAATTGCGAAATTCGTTTCGCCGTAGACATTTTGTATACCTCCTAAGGACCACATTATCACCACTTGTTCGCCCCGAGCTCGAGCATGACCGCCGTCGTCCTCGGCACCGCGCTCGAATTCCTCGCCACCTCCTCCAGCGCTGCGCCGCCCGCCGTCCTTTTATACACGACCATACCGCCGCTCACCGCGCCCATCGCGACGAGGTACGCCTCCCCTTCCTCTCCAATACCCACCACCATCCCGCGGATGTTCACGAGCCCCGTGTACACCTGCGCCACCACCCCCAGCGCCGCGGGGTCCAGGATCGCGATCGAGTCCCCGCGCGGGTCGGGCGTGCCACCGATGTTGCGGTTCGACGCGTAGAGGTACGGTTGCGGGAACGCGGCGGAGCACGCGGGCAAGAGGAGCTCCGCAGCCGCGAAGATGGCGCCCGCGGGCGCGTCGGCGGGGAGCGTCGTAACGTTGAGTAGGATGGGGGACGTGCCGTTTGGGTAGGCGGGGACCAGTTGCTTGGTGATGGTGTTCGCGGTTTCGTGCAGGACGTACATCGTGTTGTCTACACGCGCGCGCTGGTTAGCCAGCCGCACACGTAGGATGTAAGACGGAGGGAAGGCGCACCGAGAACGGCCATGTGTCGTGGGCCGGTTCCCTTGGGGTGTTCGATGAGCCCGTGGATGCTGAAGTTCCCGGGCGCGCCGGTTCGGCCGATGCGCCAGATTTTGTCGCCCCCCTGCGGCGGCGCAGGTTAGCAAAACACGTAGGAGACGGAAAAAAAATGACGAGAGCACGCACCAAATCGGGAACGAGCACCTCGTCGCGGTACTCCACCGCCATGTGCGGATTCGACGCGCCCCCCGGCGGCGGCGCGAACGTCACGAGGTCAGACGTGGCGTTGTCGAACTTAGTGCCGCCGTTGGTTGTCGGGATGACCTCCCCATTACCGGAGCCGTACTGCGCAATTCCGATCTCAGATAAGCGCGGGGCAGCGCGGGATGGGGGGGCTTACATTCATAATCGCGACTTGGCCTGTGGAGAGCGGTGCGCAGAACGCTGGGCCGTTGCCGCCGGAGCTCACCTCGTCGAGGAGCGTGAGCCCGCCGCCCGGCGAGGTCGCGTATGCCTGCAGGAGCCCCAGCGGCCCCACCTCGTTAACCGCGCTGCCCGCCACACACGTCAGTTCTGCCAGCGAAGGAGAATGACACGAATGCGGCGCACTAGATGATGGTGGGGTTCGTCGGGTGCTGCTTGAGCCAGGACGGGTTTGCGGACGTCGCGATGGTATCGAGGTACGTGAGCGCCGCCGTCTGCGTGTCGAACAGATACGACACGATGAACGATGCTGTGGCGCCAACACGCGTGGTCAGTGGTGCCTCGAAGGACAGGAGGCAACGAGGTGCGCACTATATCCCCCAGTGTAGATAGTGAACTTGACCATACTGTCCCAGCAAAGGAGAAGAGAAAAGAAGGAGTGACGCAACGCGGCGGGAGAGGGGAGAAGAAACAGGAATCAAGGCGGGCCGGCGGCTAGCTTTATCAACCTCGCTTATGTAAGGGGGCGATATCAGGTGCCACGGATAAACCGCATGGGGCGTCGGCAACGCAACTGTGGGGCTATTTCCGTCACGGTCTTGCGCCCGCGCAACGTAGGGGATTACAGCATTTCGGGATTTCATCGGCCCAAATCGAACACTAGCTCGGGTGGGTTTAAATTCAATTTATGTAACGTGCAATTTCTCGCTGCAGTCGTTTCAGTTCTCCGCTCGAACAAGAATATCCTCTGCCTGCATCAGACAAAGTAGGAGATACGTATGTTGAACCAGTGTTCGCCCGAAGGGTGAAGGCCTTCAACCCTTAAGGCCTTCAGAATTTTTGGCAGAGGATTGAAGCCTTCAGAAGGCCTTCATTCATCACGTGTCTACATTATGGAAAGTTCAATTTTCGGGTCGTAACTCTTGCGGCGTGTCACCTCACACGTCGATATTCAACCTCTCCGCGGGATGATCCCTGGGGAAGAAACTGATTGGGAGGCCTGTCCCGAATACCAGATGGAAGGAGGAGATATTGGCACATTGGTGGAGGACATGGACAGGTCCCCACCAAATATCAGCACACTAGGGTAACCCCGTGAATAAAATTCACGGGTACTTCATCAAAATGTACCCCGTAGAAGATGGCAGAGTGTACACTCGCCAAGATGTTCTTTGCCTCCACCACTACTGCATGTACTCTGTGAGCTTTTATTTATAGTTCGTCTATGCCCTCGCATCTACTGCATGTACCCCTTGCTTGTGCTTGCTCCAAGACTGTATGTACCCTTTTCTTGTGCATGCACCAAGCCCTACTGTATTTACCTCTCGCCAGTGCATGCTCCAAGTGCTGCTGCACATTCCCTTTGAAGCTCAAATTTTCATTTGTGGCTTACCCGTGCTCCTACATACTACTGTTGCATGTACCAGTTGGCCCCCAGCCCCCGCTGGAATTCTTTCATTGCTACTGATCAACCGGCATGGAGCAGATGCCTCGTGAATAAAATTCAAGGCTACTGCAGGTCTTTGTGGCCAGGGACCCAGTTGACAACTTGACCTTTTTTCAGCTCATGCATCCGACACCAGATACAGTGAGATAGTCCCTCAAGGACTGCTATTCCATGTTCGAACCTTTTATTTGTTGCTTGCCTATGCCCCACTAGCTACTGCATGTATCCCTTGGAATTTGACTTTATTCATGGTGTGTGTTCCCATGCCTCCGTAGCTACTGCATGTACCCTTTGAACTTTGACTTTTTTTCTCCATGCCCCTGGTGCTACTGCATGTACCCCTTGGTTGTGCATGCTCCAAGTACTATGGCATGTACCCCTTGCCAGTGCATGCTCCAAGTCCTACTGCATGTTCCCTTGAGGCTTGAATTTTTTATTTGTGGCTTGCCCCTACTCTTTCATTCCACTATTGCATGTACCAGTTGAAAACATGTCCCAGTTGAAAATCTACCTTTTATTTGTGGCCTCATGCTACTGCTGGAATTTTATGTATCGCTGTTCAACCGGACGGCAACCCGAAATGGCGTCTTCCGAAGCAGTTCCCACGGCTATGACGTCGATGCGTCGACGGTGCATGACCGTGGGGATGGACCGTGATGGCCCATCATAGTTATCCCCCCCCCTCGTATTATATTATAGAAGATTTAATCGGAGTCCAGACTTGATGAATACGGCTTTGGCCGGAAGCGTGGGAACAGATCAGTGAAGGCCTTCAAGCGCCCTTCGACTGAAGGCCTTCACCCTTCAGAAGGCCTTCAAGATCCTCAAAGTCCAAAATAAAGCCTTCAGGACGAACACTGTGTTGAACATGCCGGAAACCGTTCCAGCGTCACAAATCGTGGTCTAGCAAACGTGAAATATAAGAATTCGATGCATGTTCGACTGAGATGACCTGAATAATGTGAGATGAGGGGACAGCGGACGGCCCATCCTTGTGGGCTTTGGTGATCCCATACCTTCCAGACGAGTAGCACTGCCGATGGAATATATTTATAAGTTTATGGGAGAGGGGCATTCTCACTTGTCTTGTGCAGTATACATTTGTACTGGACCGCATGAAAATTAATAGCGCGGCAGAGACTCACGAATGACAAAATCTGGAACGATCCAACCGTTCCCCAACGCACTGTGGGAAGTCTCGAGGTAAGTACTATACAAAGATAGCAGTGAAAATTAAAATTGTACGAGCTCGAGGGAAGTGCGCACGACGATTCAGAGGCTTCTGCTTGGGAATAGTATGTCACATTAGTATTGATTGTGCGCCCATCCATACCTTCCGAAGGCGGACCTGTCTCAATTGACAAACCCACCCCTTCCGGACACACCAGGGAGACGGA